>VKKW01000493.1:0-65886 GCA_018350135.1 Citrus trifoliata | reverse complement strand
TAGCCTTGGTGGGGGCTGGGGCCAACTTCGTCCGCCGGAATCGGAAGGGGGCGAGACTTTGCGAGCGGCCTCCGTGTGCCAAAATAGGCCGCGGGCACGCCGCGCCAAAAATGACCCCGAAGCCCCCTCCCACAACCCACCGGAAAATGCCCAAAACGAGGGGTGGGCTATAGCCTTGTGGGGCGCTGGGGCCAACTTCTTCCGCCGGACTCGGAATGGGGCGAGACTTTGCGAGCGGCCTCTGTGTGCCAAAAATAGGCCGCGGGCATGGCCGCGCCCAAAAACGACCGCCCGAAGGCCCCCGTCCCGCAACCCCCTGCGGAAAATGCCCAAAACGAGGGGTGGGCTATAGCCTTGGTGGGGGCGGGGCCAACTTCGTCCGCCGGACTCGGAATGGGGCGAGACTTTGCGAGCGGCCTCCGTTGCCAAAAATAGGCCGCGGGCACGGCGCGCCCAAAAACGACCGCCCGAAGGCCCCCGTCCCACAACCCACCAGCGGAAAATGCCCAAAACGAGGGTGGGCTATAGCCTTGGTGGGGGGGGGGCCAACTTCGTCCGCCGGACTCGGAATGGGGCGAGACTTTGCGAGCGGCCTCCGTGTGCCAAAAATAGCCTGTCACTGACAGCCGCGCCTACAAACAACGGCGCCGGAGGCCCCGTCCAGCAAGCCCACCCTAGCTGAAAATGCCGAAAACGAGGGGTGTGCTAGAGACTTGGTGGGGGACTTGCGGCCGACGTCGTTCGTCCGCCGGACTCGGATGGGGCGAGACTTTACGAGCGGCCTCTGTGTGCCAAAAATATGCCTGCGGACACGGCCGTGCACCACACCAACACGACCGGCCCGAAGGCCCCCGTCCCACAACCCACCAGCGGAAAATGCCCAAAACGAGGGGTGGGCTATAAGCCTTGGTGGGGGGCTGGGGCCAACTTCGTCCGCCGGACTCGGAATGGGCGAGACTTTGCGAGCGGCCTCCGTGTGCCGAAAAATAGTCTGCAGGCACGGCCGCTACCCAAAAACGACCGCCGAAGGCCCCGTCCCACAACCCCCCGCTGAAAATGCCCAAAACGAGGGGTGGGCTATAGCCTTGTGGGGGGCTGGGGCCAACTTCGTCCGCCGGACTCGGAATGGGGCGAGACCTTTGCGAGCGCCTCCGTGTGCCAAAATAGGCCGCGGGCACGGCTCGCCCAAAAACGACCGCCCGAAGGCACCCCGTCCCCACAACCCCCTGCGGAAAATGCCAAAACGAGGGGTGGGCTATAGCCGTGGTGGGGGGCGGGTCCACTTCGTCGCCGGACTCGGAATGGGGCGAGACTTTGCGAGCGGCCTCCGTGTGCCAAAAATAGGCCGCGGCACGGCCGCGCCCTAAAAACGACTGCCCGAAGCCCCCGTCCACAACCCCCAGCGGAAAATGCCCAAAACGAGGGGTTGGCTATAGCCTTGGTGGGGGGCTGGGGCCAACTTCGTCCGCCGGACTCGGAATGGGGCGAGACTTTTCGAGCGGCCTCCGTGTGCCAAAAATAGGCCGCGGGCACGGCCGCGCCCCAAACTGACCCGCCCTAAGGCCCCCGTCCCACAACCCCCTGCGGAAAATGCCCAAAACGAGGGGTGGGCTATAGCCTTGGTGGGGGGCTGGGGCCAACTTCGTCCGCCGGACTCGAATGGGGGAGGACTTTTGCGACGACCTCCGTGTGCAAAAAGAGGGCGCGGGCAACGGCCCCCGGCCCAACGACCGCCGAAGGCCCACGGCCATAACCCCCTGCGAAAATCCCCAAAACGAGGTGGGCTATAGCCTTGGTGGGGGTCGGGGGCAAACTTCGTCGCCGGACTCGGAATGGGGCCGAGAACGTTGCGAGCGGCCTTCCGTGGTCCCAAAAGAGGAGGAGGCCGCGGGAACGGCCGCGCCCCAAAACGACCGCCCGAAGGCCCCCGTCCACAACCACCCCATGCGGAAAATGCCCAAACGAGGGTGGGCTATAGCCTGGTGGGGGGCTGGGGCCAACTTCGTCCGCCGGACTCGGAATGGGGCGAGACTTGCGAGCGGCCTCCGTGTGCCAAAATAGGCCTTGGGCCACGGCCGCACCCAAAACGAGCGCCGAAGGGCCCCCGTCCCACAACCCCCCAGCGGAAAATGCCCAAAATGAGGGGTGGGCTATAGCCTTGGTGGGGGGCTGGGGCCAACTTCGTCCGCCGGACTCGGAATGGGGCGAGACTTTGCGAGCGGCCTCCGTGTGCCAAAAATAGGCTGCGGCACGGCCGCGCCCAAAAACGAGCGCCGGAAGGACCCGTCCCACAACCCCCCTGCGGAAAATGCCCAAACAGGGGTGGGCTATAGCCTTGGTGGGGGCTGGGCCAACTTCGTCCGCCGGACTCGGAATGGGGCGAGACTTTGCGAGCGCCTCCGTGTGCAAAAATAGGCGCGGGCACGGCCGCGCCCAAAAACGACCGCCGAGGCCCCCGTCCCACAACCCCCAGCGGAAAATGCCCAAAACGAGGGGTGGGCTATAGCCTTGGTGGGGGGCTGGGCCAACTTCGTCCGCCGGACTCGGAATTGGGCGAGACTTTGCGAGCGGCCTCCGTGTGCCAAAAATAGGCTGCGGGCATTGGCCGCGCCCAAAAACGACCGCCCGAAGGCCCCCCGTCCCACAACCCCCCAGCGGAAAATGCCCAAAACGAGGGGTGGGCTATAGCCTTGGTGGGGGGCGGGGGCCAACTTCGTCCGCCGGACTCGGAATGGGGCGAGACTTTGCGAGCGGCCTCCGTTTGCCAAAATAGGCCCGGGCACGGCCCGCCCACAAACGACCGCCCGAAGGCCCCGTCCCACAACCCCCCCTGCGGAAAATGCCCAAAACGAGGGGTGGGCTATAGCCTTTGGTGGGGGGCTGGGGCCAACTTCGTCCGCCGGACTCGGAATGGGGCGAGACTTGCGAGCGGCCTCCGTGTGCCAAAAATAGGCCGTGGCACGGCCGCGCCCCAAAACGACCGCCCGAAGGCCCCCGTCCCACAACCCCCTGCGGAAAATGCCCAAAACGAGGGGTGGGGCTATAGCCTTGGTGGGGGGCTGGGGCCAACTTCGTCCGCCGGACTCGGAATGGGGCGAGACTTTGCGAGCGCCTCCGTGTGCCAAAAATAGGCCGCTGGCACGGCCGCGCCCACAACGACCGCCCGAAGGCCCCGTCCCACAACCCCCCTGCGGAAAATGCCCAAAACGAGGGGTGGGCTATAGCCTTGGTGGGGGGCTGGGGCCAACTTCGTCCGCCGGACTCGGAATGGGGCGAGACTTTGCGAGCGGCCTCCGTGTGCCAAAATTAGGCCGCGGGCACGGCCGCGCCCAAAAACGACCGCCCGAAGGCCCCGTCCCACAACCCCCATGCGGAAAATGCCCAAACGAGGGGTGGGCTATAGCCTTGGTGGGGGGCTGGGGCCAACTTCGTCCGCCGGACTCGGAATGGGGCGAGACTTTGCGAGCGGCCTCCGTGTGCCAAAAATAGGCCTGCGGCACGGCCGCGCCCAAAAACGACCGCCCGAAGGCCCCCGTCCCACAACCCCCCTGCGGAAAATGCCCAAACGAGGGGTGGGCTATAGCCTTGGTGGGGGGCTGGGGCCAACTTCGTCCGCCGGACTCGGAATGGGGCGAGACTTTGCGAGCGGCCTCCGTGTGCCAAAAATAGGCTGCGGGCACGGCCGCGCCCAAAAACGACCGCCGAAGGCCCCCGTCCCACAACCCCCAGCGGAAAATGCCCAAAACGAGGGGTGGGCTATAGCCTTGGTGGGGGGCTGGGGCCAACTTCGTCCGCCGGACTCGGAATGGGGCGAGACTTTGCGAGCGGCCTCCGTGTGCCAAAATAGGCCTGCGGGCACGGCCGCGCCCACAAACGACCGCCCGAAGGCCCCGTCCCACAACCCCCCTGCGGAAAATGCCCAAAACGAGGGGTGGGCTATAGCCTTGGTGGGGGCTGGGGCCAACTTCGTCCGCCGGACTCGGAATGGGGCGAGACTTTGCGAGCGGCCTCCGTGTGCCAAAAATAGGCCGCGGGCACGGCCGCGC
The DNA here is from genome assembly GCA_018350135.1 of Citrus trifoliata. Lineage (NCBI taxonomy): Eukaryota > Viridiplantae > Streptophyta > Magnoliopsida > Sapindales > Rutaceae > Citrus > Citrus trifoliata. The sequence goes on along the minus strand of VKKW01000493.1, from coordinate 61,840 downwards.
CCAAAAACGACCGCCCGAAGGCCCCCGTCCCACAACCCCCAGCGGAAAATGCCCAAAACGAGGGGTGGGCTATAGCCTTGGTGGGGGGCTGGGGCCACTTCGTCCGCCGGACTCGGAATGGGGCGAGACTTTGCGAGCGGCCTCCGTGTGCCAAAAATAGGCCGCGGGCACGGCCGCGCCCAAAACGACCGCCCGAAGGCCCCCGTCCCACAACCCCCCTGCGGAAAATGCCCAAAACGAGGGGTGGGCTATAGCCTTGGTGGGGGGCTGGGGCCACTTCGTCCGCCGGACTCGGAATGGGGCGAGACTTTGCGAGCGGCCTCCGTGTGCCAAAAATAGGCCGCGGGCACGGCCGCGCCCACAAACGACCGCCCGAAGGCCCCGTCCCACAACCCCCTGCGGAAAATGCCCAAAACGAGGGGTGGGCTATAGCCTTGGTGGGGGGCTGGGGCCAACTTCGTCCGCCGGACTCGGAATGGGGCGAGACTTTGCGAGCGGCCTCCGTGTGCCAAAAATAGGCCGCGGGCACGGCCGCGCCCAAAAACGACCGCCCGAAGGCCCCGTCCCACAACCCACCAGCGGAAAATGCCCAAAACGAGGGGTGGGCTATAGCCTTGGTGGGGGGCTGGGGCCAACTTCGTCCGCCGGACTCGGAATGGGGCGAGACTTTGCGAGCGGCCTCCGTGTGCCAAAAATAGGCCGCGGGCACGGCCGCGCCCACAAACGACCGCCCGAAGGACCCGTCCCACAACCCCCTGCGGAAAATGCCCAAACGAGGGGTGGGCTATAGCCTTGGTGGGGGGCTGGGGCCAACTTCGTCCGCCGGACTCGGAATGGGGCGAGACTTTGCGAGCGGCCTCCGTGTGCCAAAAATAGGCCGCGGGCACGGCCGCGCCCAAAACGACCGCCCGAAGGCCCCCGTCCCACAACCCCCTGCGGAAAATGCCCAAAACGAGGGTGGGCTATAGCCTTGGTGGGGGGCTGGGGCCAACTTCGTCCGCCGGACTCGGAATGGGGCGAGACTTTGCGAGCGGCCTCCGTGTGCCAAAATAGGCCGCGGGCACGGCCGCGCCCCAAAACGACCGCCCGAAGGCCCCGTCCCACAACCCCCCTGCGGAAAATGCCCAAAACGAGGGTGGGCTATAGCCTTGGTGGGGGGCTGGGGCCAACTTCGTCCGCCGGACTCGGAATGGGGCGAGACTTTGCGAGCGGCCTCCGTGTGCCAAAAATAGGCGCGGGCACGGCCGCGCCCAAAACGACCGCCCGAAGGCCCCCGTCCCACAACCCCCATGCGGAAAATGCCCAAAACGAGGGGTGGGCTATAGCCTTGGTGGGGGGCTGGGGCCAACTTCGTCCGCCGGACTCGGAATGGGGCGAGACTTTGCGAGCGGCCTCCGTGTGCCAAAAATAGGGCCGCGGGCACGGCCGCGCCCAAAAACGACCGCCCGAAGGCCCCCGTCCCACAACCCCCCAGCGGAAAATGCCCAAAACGAGGGGTGGGCTATAGCCTTGGTGGGGGGCTGGGGCCAACTTCGTCCGCCGGACTCGGAATGGGGCGAGACTTTGCGAGCGGCCTCCGTGTGCCAAAAATAGGCCGCGGGCACGGCCGCGCCCAAAAACGACCGCCCGAAGGCCCCGTCCCACAACCCCCCTGCGGAAAATGCCCAAAACGAGGGGTGGGCTATAGCCTTGGTGGGGGGCTGGGGCCAACTTCGTCCGCCGGACTCGGAATGGGGCGAGACTTTGCGAGCGGCCTCCGTGTGCCAAAAATAGGCCGCGGGCACGGCCGCGCCCAAAAACGACCGCCCGAAGGCCCCCGTCCACAACCCCCTGCGGAAAATGCCCAAACGAGGGGTGGGCTATAGCCTTGGTGGGGGGCTGGGGCCAACTTCGTCCGCCGGACTCGGAATGGGGCGAGACTTTGCGAGCGGCCTCCGTGTGCCAAAAATAGGCCGCGGGCACGGCCGCGCCCAAAACGACCGCCCGAAGGCCCCCGTCCCACAACCCCCATCGGAAAATGCCCAAAACGAGGGGTGGGCTATAGCCTTGGTGGGGGGCTGGGGCCAACTTCGTCCGCCGGACTCGGAATGGGGCGAGACTTTGCGAGCGGCCTCCGTGTGCCAAAAATAGGCCGCGGGCACGGCCGCGCCCAAAAACGACCGCCCGAAGTCCACAACCCCCCTGCGGAAAATGCCCAAAACGAGGGTGGGCTATAGCCTTGGTGGGGGGCTGGGGCCACTTCGTCCGCCGGACTCGGAATGGGGCGAGACTTTGCGAGCGGCCTCCGTGTGCCAAAAATAGGCCGCGGGCACGGCCGCGCCCAAAACGACCGCCCGAAGGCCCCGTCCCACAACCCCCTGCGGAAAATGCCCAAAACGAGGGTGGGCTATAGCCTTGGTGGGGGGCTGGGCCAACTTCGTCCGCCGGACTCGGAATGGGGCGAGACTTTCGAGCGGCCTCCGTGTGCCAAAAATAGGCCGCGGGCACGGCCGCGCCCAAAACGACCGCCCGAAGGCCCCCGTCCCACAACCCCCTGCGGAAAATGCCCAAAACGAGGGGTGGGCTATAGCCTTGGTGGGGGGCTGGGGCCAACTTCGTCCGCCGGACTCGGAATGGGCGAGACTTTGCGAGCGGCCTCCGTGTGCCAAAAATAGGCCGCGGGCACGGCCGCGCCCAAAAACGACCGCCCGAAGGCCCCCGTCCCACAACCCCCTGCGGAAAATGCCAAAAACGAGGGGTGGGCTATAGCCTTGGTGGGGGGCTGGGGCCAACTTCGTCCGCCGGACTCGGAATGGGGCGAGACTTTGCGAGCGGCCTCCGTGTGCCAAAAATAGGCCGCGGGCACGGCCGCGCCCAAAACGACCGCCCGAAGGCCCCCGTCCCACACCCCCTGCGGAAAATGCCCAAAACGAGGGGTGGGCTATAGCCTTGGTGGGGGCTGGGGCCAACTTCGTCCGCCGGACTCGGAATGGGGCGAGACTTTGCGAGCGGCCTCCGTGTGCCAAAAATAGGCCGCGGGCACGGCCGCGCCCAAAAACGACCGCCCGAAGGCCCCGTCCCACAACCCCCTGCGGAAAATGCCCAAAACGAGGGGTGGGCTATAGCCTTGGTGGGGGGCTGGGGCCAACTTCGTCCGCCGGACTCGGAATGGGGCGAGACTTTGCGAGCGGCCTCCGTGTGCCAAAAATAGGCCGCGGGCACGGCCGCGCCCACAAACGACCGCCCGAAGGACCCGTCCCACAACCCCCCTGCGGAAAATGCCCAAAACGAGGGTGGCTATAGCCTTGGTGGGGGCTGGGGCCCACTTCGTCCGCCGGACTCGGAATGGGGCGAGACTTTGCGAGCGGCCTCCGTGTGCCAAAAATAGGCCGCGGGCACGGCCGCGCCCAAAAACGACCGCCGAAGGCCCCCGTCCCGACAACCCACCATCGGAAAATGCCCAAAACGAGGGGTGGGCTATAGCCTTGGTGGGGGGCTGGGGCCACTTCGTCCGCCGGACTCGGAATGGGGCGAGACTTTGCGAGCGGCCTCCGTGTGCCAAAAATAGGCCGCGGGCACGGCCGCGCCCAAAAACGACCGCCCGAAGGCCCCCGTCCCACAACCCCCAGCGGAAAATGCCCAAAACGAGGGGTGGGCTATAGCCTTGGTGGGGGGCTGGGGCCAACTTCGTCCGCCGGACTCGGAATGGGGCGAGACTTTTCGAGCGGCCTCCGTGTGCCAAAAATAGGCTGCGGGCACGGCCGCGCCCAAAAACGACCGCCCGAAGGCCCCCGTCCCGACACCCCCAGCGGAAAATGCCCAAAACGAGGGGTGGGCTATAGCCTTGGTGGGGGGCTGGGGCCAACTTCGTCCGCCGGACTCGGAATGGGGCGAGACTTTGCGAGCGGCCTCCGTGTGCCAAAATAGGCCGCGGGCACGGCCGCGCCCAAAAACGACCGCCCGAAGGCCCCCGTCCCACAACCCCCAGCGGAAAATGCCCAAAACGAGGGGTGGGCTATAGCCTTGGTGGGGGGCTGGGGCCACTTCGTCCGCCGGACTCGGAATGGGGCGAGACTTTGCGAGCGGCCTCCGTGTGCCAAAAATAGGCCGCGGGCACGGCCGCGCCCAAAACGACCGCCCGAAGGCCCCGTCCCACAACCCCCAGCGGAAAATGCCCAAAACGAGGGGTGGGCTATAGCCTTGGTGGGGGGCTGGGGCCAACTTCGTCCGCCGGACTCGGAATGGGGCGAGACTTTGCGAGCGGCCTCCGTGTGCCAAAAATAGGCGCGGGCACGGCCGCGCCCCAAAACGACCGCCGAAGGCCCCCGTCCACAACCCCCAGCGGAAAATGCCCAAACGAGGGGTGGGCTATAGCCTTGGTGGGGGGCTGGGGCCAACTTCGTCCGCCGGACTCGGAATGGGGCGAGACTTTGCGAGCGGCCTCCGTGTGCCAAAAATAGGCCGCGGTCACGGCCGCGCCCAAAAACGACCGCCCGAAGGCCCCCGTCCCACAACCCCCCTGCGGAAAATGCCCAAAACGAGGGGTGGGCTATAGCCTTGGTGGGGGGCTGGGGCCAACTTCGTCCGCCGGACTCGGAATGGGGCGAGACTTTGCGAGCGGCCTCCGTGTGCCAAAAATAGGCTGCGGGCACGGCCGCGCCAAAAACGACCGCCCGAAGGCCCCCGTCCCACAACCCCCCGCGGAAAATGCCCAAAACGAGGGGTGGGCTATAGCCTTGGTGGGGGGCTGGGGCCAACTTCGTCCGCCGGACTCGGAATGGGGCGAGACTTTGCGAGCGGCCTCCGTGTGCCAAAAATAGGCGCGGGCACGCCGCGCCCAAAACGACCGCCCGAAGGCCCCCGTCCCACAACCCACCAGCGGAAAATGCCCAAAACGAGGGGTGGGCTATAGCCTTGGTGGGGGGCTGGGGCCAACTTCGTCCGCCGGACTCGGAATGGGGCGAGACTTTGCGAGCGGCCTCCGTGTGCCAAAAATAGGCGCGGGCACGGCCGCGCCCAAAAACGACCGCCCGAAGGCCCCCGTCCCACAACCCCCAGCGGAAAATGCCCAAAACGAGGGGTGGGCTATAGCCTTGGTGGGGGGCTGGGGCCAACTTCGTCCGCCGGACTCGGAATGGGGCGAGACTTTGCGAGCGGCCTCCGTGTGCCAAAAATAGGCCGCGGGCACGGCCGCGCCCAAAACGACCGCCCGAAGGCCCCCGTCCCACAACCCCCAGCGGAAAATGCCCAAAACGAGGGGTGGGCTATAGCCTTGGTGGGGGGCTGGGGCCAACTTCGTCCGCCGGACTCGGAATGGGGCGAGACTTTGCGAGCGGCCTCCGTGTGCCAAAAATAGGCCGCGGGCACGGCCGCGCCCAAAAACGACCGCCCGAAGGCCCCCGTCCCACAACCCCCTGCGGAAAATGCCCAAAACGAGGGGTGGGCTATAGCCTTGGTGGGGGGCTGGGGCCAACTTCGTCCGCCGGACTCGGAATGGGGCGAGACTTTGCGAGCGGCCTCCGTGTGCCAAAAATAGGCCGCGGGCACGGCCGCGCCCAAAAACGACCGCCCGAAGGCCCCCGTCCCACAACCCCCAGCGGAAAATGCCCAAAACGAGGGGTGGGCTATAGCCTTGGTGGGGGGCTGGGGCCAACTTCGTCCGCCGGACTCGGAATGGGGCGAGACTTTGCGAGCGGCCTCCGTGTGCCAAAATAGGCCGCGGGCACGGCCGCGCCCAAAACGACCGCCCGAAGGCCCCCGTCCCACAACCCACCAGCGGAAAATGCCCAAAACGAGGGGTGGGCTATAGCCTTGGTGGGGGGCTGGGGCCAACTTCGTCCGCCGGACTCGGAATGGGGCGAGACTTTGCGAGCGGCCTCCGTGTGCCAAAAATAGGCCGCGGGCACGGCCGCGCCCAAAACGACCGCCCGAAGGCCCCCGTCCCACAACCCCCCTGCGGAAAATGCCCAAAACGAGGGGTGGGCTATAGCCTTGGTGGGGGGCTGGGGCCAACTTCGTCCGCCGGACTCGGAATGGGGCGAGACTTTGCGAGCGGCCTCCGTGTGCCAAAAATAGGCCGCGGGCACGGCCGCGCCCAAAAACGACCGCCAGAAGGCCCCCGTCCCACAACCCCCTGCGGAAATGCCCAAAACGAGGGGTGGGCTATAGCCTTGGTGGGGGGCTGGGGCCAACTTCGTCCGCCGGACTCGGAATGGGGCGAGACTTTGCGAGCGGCCTCCGTGTGCCAAAAATAGGCCGCGGGCACGGCCGCGCCCAAAACGACCGCCCGAAGGCCCCGTCCCACAACCCCCCTGCGGAAAATGCCCAAACGAGGGGTGGGCTATAGCCTTGGTGGGGGGCTGGGCCAACTTCGTCCGCCGGACTCGGAATGGGGCGAGACTTTGCGAGCGGCCTCCGTGTGCCAAAAATAGGCCGCGGGCACGGCCGCGCCCAAAACGACCGCCCGAAGGCCCCGTCCCACAACCCCCTGCGGAAAATGCCCAAAACGAGGGGTGGGCTATAGCCTTGGTGGGGGGCTGGGGCCAACTTCGTCCGCCGGACTCGGAATGGGGCGAGACTTTGCGAGCGGCCTCCGTGTGCCAAAAATAGGCGCTGGGCACGGCCAGCGCCCAAAACGACCGCCCGAAGGCCCCCGTCCCACAACCCCCAGCGGAAAATGCCCAAAACGAGGGGTGGGCTATAGCCTTGGTGGGGGGCTGGGGCCAACTTCGTCCGCCGGACTCGAATGGGGCGAGACTTTGCGAGCGGCCTCCGTGTGCCAAAATAGGCCGCGGGCACGGCCGCGCCAAAACGACCGCCCGAAGGCCCCCGTCCCACAACCCCCCAGCGGAAAATGCCCAAAACGAGGGGTGGGCTATAGCCTTGGTGGGGGCTGGGGCCAACTTCGTCCGCCGGACTCGGAATGGGGCGAGACTTTGCGAGCGGCCTCCGTGTGCCAAAAATAGGCCGCGGGCACGGCCGCGCCCACAAACGACCGCCCGAAGGCCCCCGTCCCACAACCCACCAGCGGAAAATGCCCAAAACGAGGGGTGGGCTATAGCCTTGGTGGGGGGCTGGGGCCAACTTCGTCCGCCGGACTCGGAATGGGGCGAGACTTTGCGAGCGGCCTCCGTGTGCCAAAAATAGGCCGCGGGCACGGCCGCGCCCAAAACGACCGCCCGAAGGCCCCCGTCCCACAACCCACCAGCGGAAAATGCCCAAAACGAGGGGTGGGCTATAGCCTTGGTGGGGGGCTGGGGCCAACTTCGTCCGCCGGACTCGGAATGGGGCGAGACTTTGCGAGCGGCCTCCGTGTGCCAAAAATAGGCCGCGGGCACGGCCGCGCCCCAAAACGACCGCCCGAAGGCCCCCGTCCCACAACCCCCTGCGGAAAATGCCCAAAACGAGGGGTGGGCTATAGCCTTGGTGGGGGGCTGGGGCCAACTTCGTCCGCCGGACTCGGAATGGGGCGAGACTTTGCGAGCGGCCTCCGTGTGCCAAAAATAGGCCTTGGGCACGGCCACGCCCACAAACGACCGCCCGAAGGCCCCCGTCCACAACCCCCAGGCGGAAAATGCCCAAAACGAGGGGTGGGCTATAGCCTTGGTGGGGGGCTGGGGCCAACTTCGTCCGCCGGACTCGGAATGGGGCGAGACTTTGCGAGCGGCCTCCGTGTGCCAAAAATAGGCCGCGGGCACGGCCGCGCCCAAAAACGACCGCCCGAAGGCCCCCGTCCCACAACCCCCCAGCGGAAAATGCCCAAAACGAGGGGTGGGCTATAGCCTTGGTGGGGGGCTGGGGCCACTTCGTCCGCCGGACTCGGAATGGGGCGAGACTTTGCGAGCGGCCTCCGTGTGCCAAAAATAGGCCGCGGGCACGGCCGCGCCCAAAACGACCGCCCGAAGGCCCCGTCCCACAACCCCCCTGCGGAAAATGCCCAAAACGAGGGGTGGGCTATAGCCTTGGTGGGGGGCTGGGGCCAACTTCGTCCGCCGGACTCGGAATGGGGCGAGACTTTGCGAGCGGCCTCCGTGTGCCAAAAATAGGCCGCGGGCACGGCCGCGCCCAAAAACGACCGCCCGAAGGCCCCGTCCCACAACCCCCAGCGGAAAATGCCCAAAACGAGGGGTGGGCTATAGCCTTGGTGGGGGGCTGGGGCCAACTTCGTCCGCCGGACTCGGAATGGGGCGAGACTTTGCGAGCGGCCTCCGTGTGCCAAAAATAGGCCGCGGGCACGGCCGCGCCCACAAACGACCGCCCGAAGGCCCCCGTCCCACAACCCCCCTGCGGAAAATGCCCAAAACGAGGGGTGGGCTATAGCCTTGGTGGGGGGCTGGGGCCAACTTCGTCCGCCGGACTCGGAATGGGGCGAGACTTTGCGAGCGGCCTCCGTGTGCCAAAAATAGGCCGCGGGCACGGCCGCGCCAAAAACGACCGCCCGAAGGCCCCCGTCCCACAACCCACCAGCGGAAAATGCCCAAAACGAGGGGTGGGCTATAGCCTTGGTGGGGGGCTGGGGCCGACCTTCGTCCGCCGGACTCGGAATGGGGCGAGACTTTGCGAGCGGCCTCCGTGTGCCAAAAATAGGCCGGGCACGGCCGCGCCCACAAACGACCGCCCGAAGGCCCCCGTCCCACAACCCACCAGCGGAAAATGCCCAAAACGAGGGGTGGGCTATAGCCTTGGTGGGGGGCTGGGGCCAACTTCGTCCGCCGGACTCGGAATGGGGCGAGACTTTGCGAGCGGCCTCCGTGTGCCAAAAATAGGCTGCGGGCACGGCCGCGCCCAAAAACGACCGCCCGAAGGCCCCCGTCCCACAACCCCCCAGCGGAAAATGCCCAAAACGAGGGGTGGGCTATAGCCTTGGTGGGGGCTGGGGCCAACTTCGTCCGCCGGACTCGGAATGGGGCGAGACTTTGCGAGCGGCCTCCGTGTGCCAAAAATAGGCTGCGGGCACGGCCGCGCCAAAAACGACCGCCTGAAGGACCCAGTCCCACAACCCCCCTGCGGAAAATGCCCAAAACGAGGGGTGGGCTATAGCCTTGGTGGGGGGCGGGGGCCAACTTCGTCCGCCGGACTCGGAATGGGGCGAGACTTTACGAGCGGCCTCCGTGTGCCAAAAATAGGCCGTGGGCACGGCCGCGCCCACAAACGACCGACCGAAGGCCCCCGTCCCACAACCCAGCAGCGGAAAATGCCCAAAACGAGGGGTGGACTATAGCCTTGGTGGGGGGCTGGGGCCAACTTCGTCCGCCGGACTCGGAATGGGGTGAGACTTTTCGAGCGGCCTCCGTGTGCCAAAAATAGGCCGTGGGCACGGCCGCGCCCACAAACGACCGCCCGAAGGACCCATCCCACAACCCCCCTGCGGAAAATGCCCAAAACGAGGGGTGGGCTATAGCCTTGGTGGGGGGCTGGGGCCAACTTCGTCCGCCGGACTCGGAATGGGGCGAGACTTTGCGAGCGGCCTCCGTGTGCCAAAAATAGGCCGCGGGCACGGCCGCGCCCAAAAACGACCGCCCGAAGGCCCCCGTCCCACAACCCCCTGCGGAAAATTGCCCAAAACGAGGGGTGGGCTATAGCCTTGGTGGGGGGCTGGGGCCAACTTCGTCCGCCGGACTCGGAATGGGGCGAGACTTTGCGAGCGGCCTCCGTGTGCCAAAAATAGGCCTTGGGCACGGCCGCGCCCAAAAACGACCGCCCGAAGGCCCCCGTCCCACAACCCCCCTGCGGAAAATGCCCAAAACGAGGGGTGGGCTATAGCCTTGGTGGGGGGCTGGGGCCAACTTCGTCCGCCGGACCTCGGAATGGGGCGAGACTTGCGAGCGGCCTCCGTGTGCAAAAATAGGCCGCGGGCACGGCCGCGCCCACAAACGACCGCCCGAAGGCCCCGTCCCACAACCCCCCTGCGGAAATGCCCAAAACGAGGGGTGAGCTATAGCCTTGGTGGGGGGCTGGGGCCAACTTTCGTCCGTCGGACTCGGAATGGGGCGAGACTTTGCGAGCGGCCTCCGTGTGCCAAAGATAGGCCGCGGGCACGGCCGCACCCAAAAACGACCGCCCGAAGGCCCCCGTCCCACAACCCCCTGCGGAAAATGCCCAAAACGAGGGGTGGGCTATAGCATTGGTGGGGGGCTGGGGCCGACCTTCGTCCGCCGGACTCGGAATGGGGCGAGACTTTGCGAGCGGCCTCCGTGTGCCAGAAATAGGCTGCGGGCACGGCCGCGCCCACAAACGACCGCCCGAAGGACCCGTCCCACAACTCCCCTGCGGAAATGCCCAAAACGAGGGGTGGGCTATAGCCTTGGTGGGGGGCGCGGGCGAACTTCGTCCGCCGGACTCGGAATGGGGCGAGACTTTGCAAGCGGCCTCCGTGTGCCAAAAATAGGCCGCGGGCACGGCCGCGCCCAAAACGACCGCCCGAAGGCCCCCGTCCCACAACCCCCAGCGGAAAATGCCCAAAACGAGGGGTGGGCTATAGCCTTGGTGGGGGGCTGGGGCCAACTTCGTCCGCCGGACTCGGAATGGGGCGAGACTTTGCGAGCGGCCTCCGTGTGCCAAAAATAGGCCGTGGGCACGGCCGCGCCCAAAACGACCGCCCGAAGGCCCCCGTCCCACAACCCCCCTGCGGAAAATGCCCAAAACGAGGGGTGGGCTATAGCCTTGGTGGGGGGCTGGGGCCAACTTCGTCCGCCGGACTCGGAATGGGGCGAGACTTTGCGAGCGGCCTCCGTGTGCCAAAAATAGGCCGTGGGCACGGCCGCGCCCAAAAACGACCGCCCGAAGGACCCATCCCACAACCCCCCTGCGGAAATGCCCAAAACGAGGGGTGGGCTATAGCCTTGGTGGGGGGCTGGGGCCAACTTCGTCCGCCGGACTCGGAATGGGGCGAGACTTTGCGAGCGGCCTCCGTGTGCCAAAAATAGGCCGCGGGCACGGCCGCTCCCAAAAACGACCGCCGAAGGCCCCCGTCCCACAACCCACCAGCGGAAAATGCCCAAAACGAGGGGTGGGCTATAGCCTTGGTGGGGGGCTGGGGCCAACTTCGTCCGCCGGACTCGGAATGGGGCGAGACTTGCGAGCTGCCTCCGTGTGCCAAAAATAGGCCGCGGGCACGGCCGCGCCCAAAACGACGCCCGAAGGCCCCGTCCCACAACCCCCAGCGGAAAATGCCCAAAACGATGGGTGGGCTATAGCCTTGGTGGGGGGCTGGGGCCAACTTCGTCCGCCGGACTCGGAATGGGGCGAGACTTTGCGAGCGGCCTCCGTGTGCCAAAAATAGGCCGCGGGCACGGCCGCTCCCAAAAACGACCGCCCGAAGGCCCCCGTCCCAGCAACCCCCTGCGGAAAATGCCCAAAACGAGGGGTGGGCTATAGCCTTGGTGGGGGGCTGGGGCCAACTTCGTCCGCCGGACTCGGAATGGGGCGAGACTTTGCGAGCGGCCTCCGTGTGCCAAAAATAGGCCGCGGGCAACGGCCGCGCCCAAAAACGACCGCCCGAAGGCCCCGTCCCACAACCCCCAGCGGAAAATGCCCAAAACGAGGGGTGGGCTATAGCCTTGGTGGGGGGCTGGGGCCAACTTCGTCCGCCGGACTCGGAATGGGGCGAGACTTTGCGAGCGGCCTCCGTGTGCCAAAATAGGCCGCGGGCACGGCCGCGCCCAAAAACGACCGCCCAAGGCCCCGTCCCACAACCCCCTGCGGAAAATGCCCAAAACGAGGGGTGGGCTATAGCCTTGGTGGGGGGCTAGGGCCAACTTCGTCCGCCGGACTCGGAATGGGGCGAGACTTTGCGAGCGGCCTCCGTGTGCCAAAAATAGTCTGGGGCACGGCCGCGCCCAAAAACGACCGCCCGAAGGCCCCCGTCCCACAACCCCCAGCGGAAAATGCCCAAAACGAGGGGTGGGCTATAGCCTTGGTGGGGGGCTGGGGCCAACTTCGTCCGCCGGACTCGGAATGGGGCGAGACTTTGCGAGCGGCCTCCGTGTGCCAAAAATAGGCCGCGGGCACGGCCGCGCCCAAAAACGACCGCCCGAAGGCCCCGTCCCACAACCCCCTGCGGAAAATGCCCAAAACGAGGGGTGGGCTATAGCCTTGGTGGGGGGCTGGGGCCAACTTCGTCCGCCGGACTCGGAATGGGGCGAGACTTTGCGAGCGGCCTCCGTGTGCCAAAAATAGGCCGCGGGCACGGCCGCGCCCAAAAACGACCTCCGAAGGCCCCCGTCCCCAACCCCCCTGCGGAAAATGCCCAAACGAGGGGTGGGCTATAGCCTTGGTGGGGGGCTGGGGCCAACTTCGTCCGCCGGACTCGGAATGGGGCGAGACTTTGCGAGTGGCCTCCGTGTGCCAAAAATAGTCCGCGGGCACGGCCGCGCCCAAAAACGACCGCCCGAAGGCCCCCGTCCACAACCCACCAGCGGAAAATGCCCAAAACGAGGGGTGGGCTATAGCCTTGGTGGGGGGCTGGGGCCAACTTCGTCCGCCGGACTCGGAATGGGGCGAGACTTTGCGAGCGTCCTCCGTGTGCCAAAAATAGGCCGCGGGCACGGCCGCGCCCAAAAACGACCACCCAAAGGCCCCCGCCCCGCAACCCCCTGCGGAAGATGCACAAAACGAGGGGTGGGCTATAGCCTTGGTGGGGGGCTAGGGCTAACTTCGTCCGCCGGACTCGGAATGGGGCGAGACTTTGCGAGCGGCCTCCGTGTGCCAAAAATAGGCCGCGGGCACGGCCGCGCCCACAAACGACCGCCCGAAGGACCCGTCCCACAACCTCCCTGCGGAAAATGCCCAAAACGATGGGTGGGCTATAGCCTTGGTGGGGGCCGGGGGCCAACTTCGTCCGCCGGACTCGGAATGGGGCGAGACTTTGCGAGCGGCCTCCATGTGCCAAAAATAGGACGCGGGCACGGCCGCGCCCAAAAACGACCACCCAAAGGCCGCCGCCCCGCAACCCCCTGCGGAAGATGCCCAAAACGAGGGGTGGGCTATAGCCTTGGTGGGGGCCTAGGGCTAACTTCGTCCGCCGGACTCGGAATGGGGTGAGACTTTGCGAGTGGCCTCCGTGTGCCAAAAATAGTCCGTGGGCACGGCCGCGTCCAAAAACGACCGCCCGAAGGCCCCCGTCCAACAACCCACCAGCGGAAAATGCCCAAAACGAGGGGTGGGCTATAGCCTTGGTGGGGGGCTGGCGCCAACTTCGTCCGCCGGGCTCGGAATGGGGCGAGGCTTTCCGAGCGGCCTTCGTGTGCCAAAAATAGGCCGCGGGCACGGCCGTGCCCAAAAAGGACCGCCCGAAGGCCCCAGTCCCACAACCCCCCTGCGGAAATTGCCCAAAACGAGGGGTGAGCTATAGCCTTGGTGGGGGGCTGGGGCCAACTTTGTCCGTCGGACTCGGAATGGGGTGAGACTTTGCAAGCGGCCTCCGTGTGCCAAAGATAGGCCGCGGGCACGGCCGCGCCCAAAAACGGCCGCCCGAAGGCCCCCGTCCCACAACCCACCAGCGGAAAATGCCCAAAACGAGGGGTGGGCTATAGCATTGGTGGGGGGCTGGGGCCGACCTCGTCCGCCGGACTCGGAATGGGGCGAGACTTTGCGAGCGGCCTCCGTGTGCCAGAAATAGGCTGCGGGTAAGGCCGCACCCACAAACGACCGCCCGAAGGACCCGTCCCACAACCCCCCTGCGGAAAATGCCCAAAACGAGGGGTGGGCTATAGCCTTGGTGGGGGGCGGGGGCCGACTTCGTCCGCCGGACTCGGAATGGGGCGAGACTTTGCGAGCGGCCTCCGTGTGCCAAAAATAGGCCGCGGGCACGGCCGCGCCCAAAAACGACCGGCCGAAGCCCCCCGTCCCACAACCCACCAGCGGAAAATGCCCAAAACGTGGGGTGGGCTATAGCCTTGGTGGGGGGCTGGGGCCAACTTCGTCCGCCGGACTCCGAATGGGGCGAGACATTGCGAGCGGCCTCCGTGTGCCAAAAATAGGCCGTGGGCACGGCCGCGCCCACAAACGACCGCCCGAAGGACCCATCCCACAACCCCCCTGCGGAAAATGCCAAAAACGAGGGGTGGGCTATAGCCTTGGTCGGGGGCTGGGGTCCAACTTCGTCCGCCGGACTCGGAATGGGGCGAGACTTTGCGAGCGGCCTCCGTGTGCCAAAAATAAGCCGCGGGCACGGCCTCGCCCACAAAGGACCGCCCGAAGGACCCGTCCCACAACCCCCCTGCGGAAAATGCCCAAAACGAGGGGTGGGCTATAGCCTTGGTGGGGGGATGGGGCCAACTTCGTCCGCCGGACTCGGAATGGGGCGAGACTTTGCGAGCGGCCTCCGTGTGCCAAAAATAGGCTGCGGGCACGGCCGCGCCCCAAAACGACCCCCCGAAGGCCCCCGTCCCACAACCCCCTGCGGAAATTGCCCAAAACGAGGGTTGGGCTATGGCCTTGGTGGGGGATGGGGCCAACTTTATCCGCCGGACTCGGAATGGGGCGAGACTTTCCGAGCGGCCTCCGTATGCCAAAAATAGGCCGTGGGCACGGCCGCGCCCACAAACGACCGCCCGAAGGACCCATCCCACAACCCCCCTGCGGAAAATGCCCAAAACGAGGGGTGGGCTATGCCTTGGTGGGGGGCTGGGGCCCACTTCGTCCGCCAGACTCGGAATGGGGCGAGACTTTGCGAGCGGCCTCCGTGTGCCAAAAATAGGCCGCGGGCACGGCCGCACCCTTAAACGACCGCCCGAAGGACCCGTCCCACAACCCCCCTGCGGAAAATGTCCAAAACGAGGGGTGGGCTATAGCCTTGGTGGGGGGCTGGGGCCGACTTCGTCCGCCGGACTCGGAATGGGGCGAGATTTTGCGAGCGGCCTCCGTGTGCCAAAAATAGGCCGTGGGCACTTCCGCGCCCCAAAACGACCGCCCGAAGGCCCCCGTCCCACAACCCCCCTGCGGAAAATGCCCACAACGAGGGGTGGGCTATAGCCTTGGTGGGGGGCGGGGGCCAACTTCGTCCGCCGGACTCGGAATGGGGCGAGACTTTGCGAGCGGCCTCCGTGTGCCAAAAATAGGCCGCGGGCACGGCCGCGCCCAAAAACGACCGGCCGAAGGCCCCCGTCCCACAACCCACCAGCGGAAAATGCCCAAAACGAGGGGCGGGCTATAGCCTTGGTGGGGGGCTGGGGCCGACTTCGTCCGCCGGACTCGGAATGGGGCGAGATTTGCGAGCGGCCTCCGTGTACCAAAAATAGGCCGTGGGCACGGCCGCGCCCCAAAACGACCGCCCGAAGGCCCCCGTCCCACAACCCCCCTGCGGAAAATGCCCAAAACGAGGGGTGGGCTATAGCCTTGGTGGGGTCTGGGGCCAACTTCGTCCGCCGGACTCGGAATGGGGTGAGACTTTGCGAGCGGCCTCCGTGTGCCAAAAATAGGCCGCGGGCACGGCCGCGCCCAAAAACGACCGCCCGAAGGCCCCCGTCCCGCAACCCCCTGCGGAAAATGCCCAAAACGATGGGTGGGCTATAGCCTTGGTGGGGGGCTGGGGCGAACTTCGTCCGCCGGACTCGGAATGGGGCGAGACTTTGCGAGCGGCCTCCCTGTGCCAAAAATAGGCCGCGGGCACGGCCGCGCCCCAAAACGACTGCCCGAAGGCCCCCGTCCCACAACCCACCAGCGGAAAATGCCCAAAACGCGGGGTGGGCTATAGCCTTGGTGGGGGGCTGGGGCCAACTTCATCCGCCGGACTCGGAATGGGGCGAGACGTTGCGAGCGGCCTCCGTGTGCCAAAAATAGGCCGCGGGCACGGCCGCGCCCAAAAACGACTGCCCGAAATACCCCGTCCCGCAACCCCCTGCGGAAAATGCCCAAAACGAGGGGTGGGCTCTGGCCTTGGTGGGGGGCTGGGGCCAACTTCGTCTGCCAGACTCGGAATGGGGCGAGACTTTGCGAGCGGCCTCCGTGTACCAAAAATAGGACGCGGGCACGGCCGCGCCCAAAACGACCGCCCGAAGGCCCCCGCCCCGCAACCCCCTGCGGAAAATGCCCAAAACGAGGGGTGGGCTATAGCCTTGGTGGGGGGCTAGGGCCAACTTCGTCCGCCGGACTCGGAGAGGGGTGAGACTTTGCGAGCGGCCGCCGTGTGCCAAAAATTGTCCACGGACATGGCCGTGGCCAGAAACGACCGCCCGAAGGCCCCCGTCCCAACACCCACCAGCGGAAAATGCCCAAAACGAGGGGTGGGCTATAGCCTTGGTGGGGGGCTGGGGCCACCATCGTCCGCCGGACTCGGAATGGGGTGAGAATTTATGAGGGGCCTCCGTGTGCTAAAAATAGACCGCGGGCACGGCCGTGCCCAAAAATGACCGCCCGAAGTCCCCCGTCCCACAACCCACCAGCGGAAATTGCCCAAAACGAGGGGTGGGCTATAGTCTTGTTGTGGGGCTGGGGCCAACTTCGTCCGCCGGACTCGGAATGGGGCGAGACTTTGCGACCGGCCTACGTGTGCCCAAAATAGGCCACGGGCACGGCCGCGCCCACAAACGACCGCCCGAAGGACCCGTCCCACAACCCCCCTGCGGAAAATGCCCAAAACTAGGGGTGGGCTATAGCCTTGGTGGGGGGCGGCCGACAACTTCGTCCGCCGGACTCGGAATGGGGCGAGACTTTGCGAGCGGCCTCCGTGTGCCAAAAATAGGCCGTGGGCACGGCCGCGCCCACAAACGACCGCCCGAAGGCCCCCGTCCCGCAACCCCCTGCGGAAAATGCCCAAAACGAGGGGTGGGCTATAGCCTTGGTGGGGGGCTGGGGCCAACTTCGTCCGCCGGACTCGGAATGGGGCGAGACTTTGCGAGCGGCCTCCGTGTGCCAAAAATAAATCGCGGACACGGCCGTACCCAAAAACGACCGCCCGAAGGACCCCGTCCCGCAACCCCCTGCGGAAAATGCCCAAAACGAGGGGTGGGCTCTGGCCTTGGTGGGGGGCTGGGGCCAGCTTCGTCTGCCGGACTCGGAATGGGGCGAGACTTTGCGAGTGGCCTCCGTGTGCCAAAAATAGGACGCGGGCACGGCCGCGCCCAAAAACGACCGCCCGAAGGCCCCCGCCCCGCAACCCCCTGCGGAAAATGCCCAAAACGAGGGGTGGGCTATAGCCTTGGTGGGGGGCTGGGGCCGACTTCGTCCGCCGGACTCGGAATAGGGCGAGATTTGCGAGCGGCCTCCGTGTGCCAAAAATAGGCCACGGGCATGGCCGCGCCCCAAAACGACCGCCCGAAGGCCCCCGTCCCACAACCCCCCTGCGGAAAATGCCCAAAACGAGGGGTGGGCTATAGCCTTGGTGGGGGGCTGGGGCCAACTTCGTCCGCCGGACTCGGAATGGGGCGAGACTTTGCGAGCGGCCTCCGTGTGCCAAAAATAAATCGCGGACACGGCCGTACCCAAAAACGACCGCCCGAAGGACCCCGTCCCGCAACCCCCTGCGGAAAATGCCCAAAACGAGGGGTGGGCTATAGCCTTGGTGGGGGGCTGAGGCCAACTTCGTCCGCCGGACTCGGAATGGGGCGAGACTTTGCGAGCGGCCTCCGTGTGCCAAAAATAGGCCACGGGCACGGCCGCGCCCCAAAACGACCGCCCGAACGTCCCCGTCCCACAACCCCCCTGCGGAAAATGCACAAAACGAGGGGTGGGCTATAGCCTTGGTGGGGGGCTGGGGCCGACTTCGTCCGCCGGACTCGGAATGGGCCAGATTTGCGAGCGGCCTCCGTGTGCCAAAAATAGGCCACGGGCATGGCCGCGCCCCAAAACGACCGCCCGAAGGCCTCCGTCCCAACACCCCACCGGCGGAAAATGCCCAAAACGACGGGTGGGCTTTAGCCTTGGTGGGGGGCTGGGGCCCACTTCGTCCGCCGGACTCGGAATGGGGCGAGACTTTGCGAGCGGCCTCCGTGTGCCAAAAATAGGCCACGGGCACGGCCGCGCCCCAAAACGACCGCCCGAACGTCCCCGTCCCACAACCCCCCTGCGGAAAATGCACAAAACGAGGGGTGGGCTATAGCCTTGGTGGGGGGCTGGGGCCAACTTCGTCCGCCGGACTCGGAATGGGGCGAGACTTTACGAGCGGCCTCCGTGTGCCAAAAATTGGCCGCGGGCACGGCCGCGGCCAAAAACCACCGCCCAAAGGTCCCCGTCCCGCAACCCCCTGCGGAAAATGCCCAAAACGAGGGGTGGGCTATAGCCTTGGTGTGGGGCTGGGGCCCTCTTCGTCCGCCGGACTCGGAATGGGGCGAGACTTTGCGAGCGGCCTCTGTGTGCCAAAAATAGGCCGCGGGCACGGTCGCGCCCACAAACGACCGCCCGAAGGCCCCCGTCCCACAACCCACCAGCGGAAAATGCCCAAAACGAGGGGTGGGCTATAGCCTTGGTGGGGGGCTGGGGCCAACTTCGTCCGCCGGACTCGGAATGGGGCGAGACTTTACGAGCGGCCTCCGTGTGCCAAAAATAGGCCGCGGGCACGGCCGCGGCCAAAAACCACCGCCCAAAGGCCCCCGTCCCGCAACCCCCTGCGGAAAATGCCCAAAACGAGGGGCGGGCTATAGCCTTGGTGGGGGCTGGGAATGGGGCGAGACTTTGCGAGCGGCCTCCGTGTGCCAAGAATAGGCCGCGGGCACGGCCGCCCCCAAAAATGACCGCCCGAAGGCCCCCGTCCCAACACCCCACCGGCGGAAAATGCCCAAAACGACGGGTGGGCTTTAGCCTTGGTGGGGGGCTGGGGCCCACTTCGTCCGCCGGACTCGGAATGGGGCGAGACTTTGCGAGCGGCCTCCGTGTGCCAAAAATAGGCCGAGGGCACGGACGTGCCCAAAAATGACCGCCCGAAGGCCCCCGTCCCACAACCCACCGGCGGAAAATGCCCAAAACGAGGGGTGGGCTATAGCCTTGGTGGGGGGCTGGGGCCAACTTCGTCCGCCGGACTCGGAATGGGGCGAGACTTTGCGAGTGGCCTCCGTGGGCCAAAAATAGGCCGCGGGCACGGCCGCACCGAAAAACGAGCTCCCAATGTCCCCCGTCCCACAACCCCCAGAGGAAAGTGCCCAAAACGAGGGGTGGGCTATAGCCTTGGTGGGGGGCTGGGGACAACTTCGTTCGCTGGACTCGGAATGGGGCGAGACTTTACGAGCGGCCTCCGTGGGCCAAAAATAGGCCGCGGCCACAGCCGCGCCGAAAAACGAGCGCCCGATATCCCCCGTCCCACAACCCCCAGTGGAAAATGCCCAAAACGAGGGGTGGGCTATAGCCTTGGTGGGGGGCTGGGGACAACTTCGTCCGCTGGGCTCGGAATGGGGCGAGACTTTGCGAGCGGCCTCCGTGTGCCAAAAATAGGCTGTTGACACTGCTGCGCCCAAAAATGTGCGCCCGAAGTCCCCCGTCCCACACCCCCCATCGGAAAATGCCAAAAACGAGGGGTGGGCTATAGCTTTGGTGGGGGGCTGTGGCCAATTTCGTCCGACGGACTCGGAATGGGCCAGACTTTGCGACCGGCCTCCGTGTGCCAAAAATAGGCTGCGGGCAGCGCTGCGCCCTAAAACGAGCACCCGAAGGCCCCCGTCCCACAACCCCCAGTGGAAAATGCCCAAAACGAGGGGTGGGCTATAGCCTAGGTGGGGGGCTGGGGCCGACTTCGTCCGCCGGACTCGGAATGGGGCGAAACTTTTCGTGCGGCCTCCGTGTGCCAAAAACTAAGCCGCGGGCACGGCCGCGCCCAAAAACCACCGCCCGAAGGCCCCCGTCCCAAAACCCCCTGCGGAAAATGCCGAAAACGATTGGTGGGCTTTAGCCTTGGGGGGGCTGGGGCCAACTTCGTCCGCCGGACTCGTAATGGTGTAAGACTTTTCGAGCGGCCTCCATGTACCAAAAATCGGCCGCGGGCACGGCCACGCCCAAAAATGACCGCCTGAAGGCCCCCGTCCAAACATCACCTGCAGAAAATGCCCAGAACGACTGGCGGGCTTTAGCATTGCTGGGGGGTTGGGGCCGACTTCGTCCGCCAGCCTCGGATTGGGGCGAAACTTTGCGAGCAACCTCCGTGTGCCAAAAATGGGCTGCGGGCACAGCCGAGCCCAAAAACGTGCGCCCGAAGTCCCCCGTCCCACAACCCCCAGCGGAAAATGCCCAAAACGAGGGGTGGGCTATAGCCTTGGTGGGTGGCTGTGGCCAATTTCGTCCGCCGGACTCGGAATGGGGCGATACTTTGCGAGCGGCTTCTGTGTGCCAAAAATACGCTGCGGGCAGGGCCGCGGACTAAAACGAGCGCCCGAAGGCCCCCGTCCCACAACCCCCAGTGGAAAATGCCCAAAACGAGGGGTGGGCTATAGACTTGGTGGCGGGCTGGGGCCAACTTCGTCCGCCGGACTCGGAATTGGGCGAGACTTTTCGAGCGGCCTCCGTGTGCCAAAAATACACCGCGGGCACGGCCGCGCCAAAAAACGACCGCCCAAAGGCCCCCTCCAAAAACCACCTGCGGAAAATGCCCAAAACGAGGAGTGGGCGATAACCTCGGTGGTGGGCTGGGGCCAACTTCGTCCGTCGGACTCGGAATGGGGCGAGACCTTGCGAGCGGCCTCCGTGTGCCAAAAATAGGTGGCGGGCACATCCACGCTAAAAAATGACCTCACGAAGGCCCCCGTCCCACAACCCACCAGCGGAAAATTCCCAAAACGAGGGGTGGGATATAGCCTTGGTAGGGGGCTGGGGCCAACTTCGTCCGCCGGACTCGGAATGGGGGGAGACTTCACGAGTGGCCTTCGTGTGCCAAAAATAGGCCGCGGGCACGTCCGCACCCAAAAACGACCGCCCGAAGGTCCCCGTCCCACAACCCGCCAGCGGAAAATGCCCAAAACGAGGGGTGGGCAATAGCCTTGGTGGGGGGCTGGGGCCAACTTCGTCCGCCGGACTCGGAATGGGGCGAGACTTTGCGTGCGGTCTCCGTGTACCAAAAATAGGCCGCGGCCATGGCAGCATCCAAAAATGACCGCCCGAAGGCCCCCGTCCCAACACCCCCGGCGGAAAATGCCCGAAACGAGGGGTGGGCTATAGCCTAGGTGGGGGGCTGGGGCCAACTTCGTCCACCGGACTCAGAATGGGGCAAGACTTTGCAAGCGGCCTCCGTGTGCCAAAAATAGGCCGAGGACACGGCCGCGCCCAAAAATGACCGCCCGAAGGCCCCCGTCCCAACCCCCTGCGGAAAATGCCCAAAATGAGGGGTGGGCTTTAGCCTTGGTGGGGGGCTGGGGCCAACTTCATCCGCCGGACTCGGAATGGTGCAAGACGTTGCAAGCGGCCTCCATGTGCCAAAAATAGGCCGCAGGCACGGCCGCTCCCAAAAACGACCTCGCGAAGGCCCGCGTCCCCCAAACCACCTCCTGAAAATCCCGAAAACGAGGGGTAGGCTATAGCCTTGGCGCTGGGGCCAACTTAGCCCGCCGGACTGAGAATGGGGTGAGACTTTGCGAGCAGACTCCGTGTGCCAAAAATAGGCTGCGGGCAGGGCCGCGTCCAAAAACTAGCGCCCGAAGGCCCCCGTCCCACAACCCCCAGCGGAAAATGCCTAAAACGAGGGGTGGGCTATAGCCTTGGTGGGGGGCTGGGGCCAATTTCGTCCGCTGGACTCGGAATGGGGCGAGACTTTGCTAGCGTCCTCCGTGGGCCAAAAATAGGCCGCGGCCATGGCCGCTCCCAAAAACGACAGCCCGAAGGCCCGCGTCCCACAGCCCTGCAGCGGAAAATGCCCAAAACGAGGGGTGGGCTATAGCGTTGGTGGGGGGCTGGGGCCCACTTCGTCCGCCAGACTCGGAATGGGGCGAGACTTTGCGAGCGGCCTCCGTGTACCAAAAATAGGCCGCGGGCACGGCCTCGCCCAAAAACGAGCGCCCGATGTCCCCCGTCCCACAACCCCCAGCGGAAAATGCCCAAAACGAGGGGTGGGCTATAGCCTTGGTGGGGGGCTGGGGCCAACTTCGTCCGCCGGACTCGGAATGGGGCGAGACTTTGCGAGCGGCCTCCGTGTGCCAAAAATAGGCCGCGGGCATGGCCGCTCCCAAAAACGACCGCCCGAAGGCCCCCGTCCCACAACCCACCAGAGGAAAATGCCAAAAATGAGTGGTGGGCTTTAGCCTTGGTGGAGGGCTGGGGCCAACTTCGTCTGCTGGACTCGGAATGCGAAGAGACTTTGCGAGCGTCCTCCGTGTGCCGAAAATAGGCCGCGGGCACGGCCGCACCCAAAAACGAGCGCCCGAAGTCCCCCGTCCCACAACCCCCAGCGGAAATGCCCAAAACGAAGGGTGGGCTATATAGCCTTGGTGGGGGGCTGGGGCCAATTTCGTCCGCCGGACTCGGAATGGGGCGAGACTTTGCGAGCGGCCTCCGTGTGCCAAGAATAGGCCGCGGGCTAGGCTGCGCCCAAAAACGACCGCCCGAAGGCCCCCGTCCCAAAACCCACCAGCACAAAATGCCCAAAACGAGGGGTGGGCTATAGCCTTGGTGGGGGGCTGGGGCCAACTTCATCCGCCGGAATCGGAATGGGGCGAGACTTTGCGAGCGGCCTCCGTGTGCCAAATAATAGGCCGTGGGCAAGGCCGCGCCCAAAAACGACCGCCCGAAGGCCCCCGTCCTAACACCACCTGCGGAAAATGCCCAAAACGAGGGGTGGGCTATAGCCTTGGCGGGGGGCTGCGGCCAACTTCGTCCACCGGACTCGGAATGGGGTGAGACTTTGCGAGCGGCATCCATGCCCCAATAATAGGCCGCGGGCACGGCCGCGCCCAAGAACGACCGCCCGAAGGCCCCCGTCCCAACACCCCCAGCGGAAAATGCCCAAAACGAGGGGTGGGCTATAGCCTTGGTGGGGGGCTGGGGCCAACTTCGTCCGCCGGACTCGGAATGGGGCGAGACTTTGCGAGCGGCCTCCGTGTGCCAAATAATAGGCCGCGGGCAAGGCCGCGTCCAAAAATGACCGCCCGAAGGCCCCCGTCCTAACACCACCTGCGGAAAATGCCCAAAACGAGTGGTGGGATATAGCCTTGGTGGGGGGCTGCGGCCAACTTCGTCCACCGGACTCGGAATGGGGCGACACTTTGCGAGCGGCATCCATGCCCCAATAATAGGACGCGGGCACGGCCGCGCCCAAGAACGACCGCCCGAAGGCCCCCGTCCCAACACCACCAGCGGAAAATGCCCAAAACGAGGGGTGGGCTATAGCCTTGGTGGGGGGCTGGGGCCAACTTCGTCCGCCGGACTCGGAATGGGGCGAGACTTTGCGAGCGGCCTCCGTGTGCCAAATAATAGGCCGCGGGCAAGGCCGTGCCCAAAATCGACCGCCCGAAGGCCCCCGTCCTAACACCACCTGCGGAAAATGCCCAAAATGAGGGGTGGGCTTTAGCCTTGGTGGGGGGCTGGGGCCAACTTCATCCGCCGGACTCGGAATGGTGCGAGACGTTGCAAGCGGCCTCCGTGTGCCAAAAATAGGCCGCAGGCACGGCCGCTCCCAAACCACCTTCTGAAAATCCCGAAAACGAGGTGTAGGCTATAGCCTTGGCGCTGGGGCCAACTTCGCCCGCCGGACTCAGAATGGGGCGAGACTTTGCGAGCAGACTCCGTGTGCCAAAAATAGGCTGCGGGCAGGGCCGCGCCCAAAAACTAGCGCCCGAAGGCCCCCGTCCCACAACCCCCAGCGGAAAATGCCTAAAACGAGGGATGGGCTATAGCCTTGGTGGGGGGCTGGGGCCAATTTCGTCCGCTGGAGTCGGAATGGGGCGAGACTTTGCTAGCGGCCTCCGTGGGCCAAAAATAGGCCGCGGGCACGGCCGCTCCCAAAAACGACAGCCCGAAGGCCCGCGTCCCACAGCCCAGCAGCGGAAAATGCCCAAAACGAGGGGCGGGCTATAGCCTTGGTGGGGGGCTGGGGCCAACTTCGTACGCCGGACTAAGAAGGGGGTGATACTTTGCGAGCGGCTTCCGTGTCCCAAAAATAGGCCGCGGGCATGGCCGCTCCCAAAAACGGCAGCCCGAAGGCCCCCGTCTCAACACCCCCTACAGAAAATGCCCAAAACGAGGGGTGGGCTATAGCATTACTGGGGGGCTGGGGCCAACTTCGTCCGTCGGACTCGGAATGGGGCGAGACTTTGCGAGCAACCTCCGTGCCCCAAAAATAGGCTGCGGGCACGGCCGCTCCCAAACACGACCGTTCGAAGGCCCCCGTCCCAACACCCCCTGCGGAAAATGCCCAAAACGAGGCGTGGGCTATAGCCTTGGTGGGGGGCTGGGGCCCACTTCATCCGCCGGACTCGGAATGGGGCGAGACTTTGCGAGCGGCCTCCGTGTGCCAAATAATAAGCCGCGGGCAAGGCCGCGCCCAAAAACGACCGCCCGAAGGCCCCCGTCCTAACACCACCTGCGGAAAATGCCCAAAACGAGGGGTGGGCTATAGCCTTGGTGGGGGGCTGCGGCCAACTTCGTCCACCGGACTCGGAATGGGGCGAGACTTTGCGAGCGGCCTCCATGGCCCAACAATAGGCTGCGGGCACGGCCGCGCCCAAAAACGACCGCCCGAAGGCCCCCGTCCCAACACCCCTGCGGAAAATGCCCAAATCGAGGGGTGGGCTTTAGCCTTGGTGGGGGTTGGGGCCAACTTCGTCCGCCGGACTCGGAATGGGGCGAGACTTTGCGAGTGGCCTCCGTGTGCCAAAAATAGGCCACGGGCACGGCCGCCCCAAAACGACCGCTCGAAGGCCCCCATCCCACAACCCACCAGCGGAAAATGCCCAAAACGAGGGGTGGGCTTTAGCCGTGGTGGGGGCTGGGGCCCACTTCATCCGCCGACTCGGAATGGGGCGAGACTTTGCGAGCGGCCTCCTTGCGCCAAAAATAGGCCGCGGACACGGCCGCACCCAAAAAGGACCGCCCGAAGGCCCCCGTCCAAACACCCCACCAGCGGAAAATGGCCAAAACGAGGGGTAGGCTATAGCCTTGGCGGGGGGCTAGGGCCAACTTCGTCCGCCGGACTCGGAATGGGGCGAGACTGTGCGAGCGGCCTCTGTGTGCCGAAAATAGGCCGCGGGCACGGCCGCGCCCAAAAACGACCGCCCGAAGCCCCCCGTCCCACAACCCACCAGCGGAAAATGCCCAAAACGAGGGGTGGGCTTTAGCCGTGGTGGGGGCTGGGGCCCACTTCGTCCGCCGACTCGGAATGGGGCGAGACTTTGCAAGCGGCCTCCTTGCGCCAAAAATAGGCCGCGGACACGTCCGCACCCAAAAAGGACCGCCCGAAGGCCCCCGTCCAAACACCCCACCAGCGGAAAATGCCCAAAACGAGGGGTGGGCTATAGCCTTGGCGGGGGGCTGGGGCCAACTTCGTCCGCCGGACTCGGAATGGGGCGAGACTGTGCGAGCGGCCTCCGTGTGCCAAAAATAGGCCGCGGGCACAGCCGCGCCAAAAACGACCACCCGAAGGCCCACGTCCCACAACCCACCAAAAATTGGCCGCGGGCACGGCCGCGCCCAAAAACGACCGCCCGAAGCCCCCCGTCCCACAACCCACCAGCCGAAAATGCCCAAAACGAGGGGTGGGCTATAGCCTTGGTGCGGGGCTGGGGCCAACTTCGTCCGCCGGACTCGGAATGGAGCGAGACTTTGCGAGCGGCCTCCGTGTGCCAACAACAGGCCGTGGGCACGGCTGCGCCCAAAAACGACAGCCCGTAGGCCCCCGTCCCAACACCCCACCAGCGAAAAATGCCCAAAACGAGGGTTGGGCTATAGCCTTGGTGGGGGGCTGGGGCCCACTTAGTCCGCCGGACTCGGAATGGGACGAGACTTTGCGAGCGCCTCCGTGTGCCAAAAATAGGCCGCGGACACGGCCGCACCCAAAAACGACCACCCGAAGGCCCCCGTTCAAACACCCCACCAGCGGAAAATGCCCAAAACGAGGGGTGGGATTTAGCCTTGGTGGGGGGCTGGGGCCAACTTCGTCCGCCGGACTCGGAATGGGGCGAGACTTTACGGGCGGCCTCCGTGTGCCAAAAATAGGCCGCGGGCACGGCAGCGCCCAAAAACGACCGCCTGAAGGCCCCCGTCCCAAAACCGCCCAGCGAAAAAGGGCCAAAACGGGGGGTGGGCTATAGCCTTGGTGGGGGGGTGGGGCAAATTTGGTCCGCCGGACTCGGAATGGGGCCAAACTTCCCAAGTGGCCTCCGTTTGCCGGCGGGATACCCCGGTCACAGCCGCGCCCAAAAACGAGCGCCCGACGGCCCCCGTCCAAAAACCCCCAGCGGACAAGGGCCAAAACGGGGGGTGGGCTATAGCCTTGGTGGGGGGGTGGGGCGAAGTTGGTCCTCCGGACTAAGAATGGGGCCAAACTTTGCGAACGGCCTCCGTGAGCCCGCGGGATGCCCCGGGCACGGCCGGGCCCAAAAACGAGCGCCCCACGGCCCCCGTCCCAAAACCGCTCAGCGGAAAAGGCCCAAAACGGGTGGTGGGCTGTACCCTTGGTGGGGGGGTGGGGCGAAGTTGGTCCTCCGGACTCGGAATGGGGCCAAACTTTGCGAGCGGCCTCCGTGTGCCCGCGGAATGCCCCGGGCACAGCCGCCCCCAAAAACGAGCGTCCGAAGGCCCCCGTCCCAAAACCCGCTGCGGAAAATGGCCCGAACGAGAGGTGTGCTATAGCCTTGGTGGGGGGTGGGGCGAAGTTGGTCCACCGGACTCGGAATGGGGCCAAACTTTCGAGCGGCCTCCGTGTACCCTGGGGATGATCCGGGCACAGCCGCGCCCAAAAACGATCACCCGAAGGCCCCCGTCCCAAAACCGCCCAGCGGAAAAGGGCCAAAACGGGGGGTGGCCTATAGCCTTGGTGGGGGGGTGGGGCGAAGTTGGTCCGCCGTACTCGGAATGGGGCCAAACTTTGCGAACGGCCTCCGTGTGCCCGCGGGATGCGCCGGGCACAGCCGCGCCCAAAAACGACCGCCCGAAGGCCTCCGTCCCAAAACCGCCCAGCGGAAAAGGGCCAAAACGGGGGGGTGTGCTATAGCCTTGGTGGGGGGCGGGGCGAAGTTGGTCCGCCGGACATGGAATGGGGCCAAACTTTGCGAGCGGCCTCCGTTTGCCCGCGGGATACCCCGGGCACAGCCTCGCCCAAACACGACCGCCCAAAGTCCGGCGTCCCAAAACCCCCTGCGGAAAATGGCCCATACGAGGGGTGTGCTATAGCCTTTGTGGGGGGGGGGGGGGGTGGGGCGAAATTGGTCCGCCGGACTCAGAATGGGGCCAAACTTTGCGAGCGGCCTCCGTGTGCCCGGGGGGATGCCCCGGGCACAGCCGCGCCCAAAATTGAGCTCCCGAAGGCCCCCGTCCCAAAACCGCCCAGCGGAAAAGGGTCAAAAGGGGGGGTGGGCCATAGCCTTGGTGGGGGGGTGGGGCGAAGTTGGTCCGCCGGACTCGGAATGGGGCCAAACGTTGCGAGCGGCCTACGTGTGCCCGCGGGATGCGCCGGGCACAGCCGCGCCCAAAAACGACCGCCCGAAGGCCCCCGTCCAAAAACCGCCCAGCGGAAAAGGGCCAAAACGGGGGGGTGGGCTATAGCCTTTTTGGGGGTGGTGGGGCGAAGTTGGTCAGCCGGACTCGGAATGGGGCCAAACTTTGCGAGCGGCCTCCGTGTGCCCGCGGGATGCCCCGTACACAGCCGCGCCCTAAAACGATCGCCCGAAGGCCCCCGTCCCAAAACCGCCCAGCGGAAAAGGGTCAAAAGGGGGGGTGGGATATAGCCTTGCCGGGGGGGTGGGCTATAGACTTCGTGGGGGGGTGGGGCGAAGTTGGTCCGCCGGACTCGGAATGGGGCCAAACTTTGCGAGCGGCCTCCGTGTGCCCTGGGGATGATCCGGGCACAGCCGCGCCCAAAAACGAGCGCCCGAAGGCCCCCGTCCCAAAACCCCCTGCGGAAAAGTGCCAAAACGGGGGGTGGGCTATAGCCTTGGTGGGGGTGTGGGCTATAGCCTTGGTGGGGGGGTGGGGCGAAGTTGGTCCGCCGGACTCGGAATGGGGCCAAACTTTGCGAGCGGCCTCCGTGTGCCCGCGGGATGCGCCGGGCACAGCCGCGCCCAAAAATGACCGCCCGAAGGCCCCCGTCCCAAAACCGCCCAGCGGAAAAGGGCCAAAACGGGGGGGGGGGGGGTGTGCTATAGCCTTGGTGGGGGTGTGGGCTATAGCCTTGGTGGGGGGGTGGGGCGAAGTTGGTCAGCCGGACTCGGAATGGGGCCAAACTTTGCGAGCGGCCTCCGTTTGCCCGCGGGATGCCCCGGGCACAGCCGCGCCCAAAAACGAGCGCCCGAAGGCCCCCGTCCCAAAACCGCCCGGCGGAAAAGGGTCAAAAGGGGGGGGTGGGCTATAGCCTTGGTGGGGGTGTGGGCTATAGCCTTGGTGGGGGGGTGGGGCGAAGTTCGTCCGCCGGACTCGGAATGGGGCCAAACTTTGCGAGCGGCCTCCGTGTGCCCGCGGGATGCGCCGGGCACAGCCGCGCCCAAAAATGACCGCCCGAAGGCCCCCGTCCCAAAACCGCCCAGCGGAAAAGGGCCAAAACGGGGGGGTGTGCTATAGCCTTGGTGGGGGTGTGGGCTATAGCCTTGGTGGGGGGGTGGGGCGAAGTTGGTCCGCCGGACTCGAAATGGGGCCAAACTTTGCGAGCGGCCTCCGTGTGCCCGCGGGATGCCACGGGCACAGCCGCGCCCGAAGGCCCCCGTCCCAAAACCGCCCAGCGGAAAAGGGTTAAAAGGGGGGGTGGGCTATAAACTTGGTGGGGGTGTGGGCTATAGCCTTGGTGGGGGGGTGGGGCGAAGTTGGTCCGCCGGACTCGGAATGGGGCCAAACTTTGCGAGCGGCGTCCGTGTGCCCGCGGGATGCCCCGGGCACAGCCGCACCCAAAAACGATCGCCCGAAGGCCCCCGTCCCAAAACCCCCTGCGGAAAAGTGTCAAAACGAGGGGTGGGCTATAGCCTTTGTGGGGGGGGGGGCGGGGCGAAGTTAGTCAGCCGGACTCGGAATGGGGCCAAACTTTGCGAGCGGTCTCCGTGTGCCCGCGGGATGCCCCGGGCACAGCCGCGCCCAAAAACGAGCGCCGAAGGCCCCCGTCCCAAAACCTCCCAGCGGAAAAGGGTCAAAAGGGGGGGTAGGCTATAGCCTTGGTGGGGGCGTGGGCTATAGCCTGGGTGGGGGGGTGGGGCGAAGTTGGTCCGCCGGACTCGGAATGGGGCCAAACTTTGCGAGCGGCCTCCGTATGCCCGCGGGATGCACCAGGCACAGCCGCGTCCAAAAATGAGCTCCTGAAGGCCCCCGTCCCAAAACCCCCTGCGGAAAATGGCCTAAACGACGGGTGTGCTATATCCTTGGTGGGGGGGTGTGGCGAAGTTGGTCCGCCGGACTCGGAATGGGGCCAAACTTTGCGAACGGCCTCCGTGTGCCCGCGGGATGCCCTGGGCACAGCCGCACCCAAAAAGGACTGGCCGAAGGCCCCCGTCCCAAAATCCCCTGCGGAAAATGGCCTAAACGACGGGTGTGCTATAGCCTTGGTGGGGGGGTGTGGCGAAGTTGGTCCGCCGGACTCGGAATGGGGCCAAACTTTGCGAACGGCCTCCGTGTGCCCGCGGGATGCCCCTGGCACAGCCGCACCCAAAAAGGACCGCCCGAAGGCCCCCGTCCCAAAACCCCCTGCGGAAAATGGCCTAAACGACGGGTGTGCTATAGCCTTGGTGGGGGGGTGGGGCAAAGTTGGTCCGCTGGACTCGGAATGGGGCCAAACTTTCCGAACGGCCTCCGCGTACCCGTTGGATGCCCCGGGCACAGCCGCGCCCAAAAAAGAGCGCCCGAAGGCCCCCGTCCCAAAACCGCCCAGCGGAAAAGGGCCAAACCGGGGGGTGGGCTATAGCCTTGGTGGGGGGGTGGGGCGAAGTTGGTCCCCCGGACTCGGAATGGGGCCAAACTTTGCGAGCGGCCTCCGTGTGCCCGCGGGATGCCCCGGGCACAGCCGCGCCCAAAAATGAGCTCCCGAAGGCCCCCGTCCCAAAACCCCCTGCGGAAAATGGCCTAAACGACGGGTGTGCTATATCCTTGGTGGGGGGGTGTGGCGAAGTTGGTCCGCCGGACTCGGAATGGGGCCAAACTTTGCGAACGGCCTCCGTGTTCCCGCGGGATGTCCTGGGCACAGCCGCACCCAAAAAGGACTGCCCGAAGGCCCCCGTCCCAAAATCCCCTGCGGAAAATGGCCTAAACGACGGGTGTGCTATAGCCTTGGTGGGGGGGTGTGGCGAAGTTGGTCCGCCGGACTCGGAATGGGGCCAAAATTTGCGAACGGCCTCCGTGTGCCCGCG
Organism: Citrus trifoliata; assembly: GCA_018350135.1. Lineage (NCBI taxonomy): Eukaryota > Viridiplantae > Streptophyta > Magnoliopsida > Sapindales > Rutaceae > Citrus > Citrus trifoliata. Next base: position 31,478 of record VKKW01000493.1, on the reverse strand, counting down.
GGATGCCCCTGGCACAGCCGCACCCAAAAAGGACCGCCCGAAGGCCCCCGTCCCAAAACCCCCTGCGGAAAATGGCCTAAACGACGGGTGTGCTATAGCCTTGGTGGGGGGGTGGGGCAAAGTTGGTACGCTGGACTCGGAATGGGGCCAAACTTTCCGAACGGCCTCCGCGTACCCGTTGAATGCCCCGGGCACAGCCGCGCCCAAAAAAGAGCGCCCGAAGGCCCCCGTCCCAAAACCGCCCAGCGGAAAAGGGCCAAACCGGGGGGTGGGCTATAGCCTTGGTGGGGGGGTGGGGCGAAGTTGGTCCCCCGGACTCGGAATGGGGCCAAACTTTGCGAGCGGCCTCCGTATGCCCGCGGGATGCCCCGGGTACAGCCGCGCCCAAAAATGAGCTCCCGAAGGCCGCCGTCCCAAAACCCCCTGCGGAAAATGGCCTAAACGACGGGTGTGCTATAGCCTTGGTGGGGGGGTCTGGCGAAGTTGGTCCGCCGGACTCGGAATGGGGCCAAACTTTGCGAACGGCCTCAGTGTGCGCGCGGGATACCCCTGGCACAGCCGCACCCAAAAAGGACCGCCCGAAGGCCCTGTCCCAAAACCCCCTGCGGAAAATAGGCTAAACGACGGGTGCGCTATAGCCTTGGTGGGGGGGTGGGGCGAAGTTGGTCCGCCGGACTCGGAATGGGGCCAAACTTTCCGAACAGCCTCCGTGTACCCGCTGGATGCCCCGGGCACAGCCGCGCCCAAAAAAGAGCGCCCGAAGGCCCCCGTCCCAAAACCGCCCAGCGGAAAAGGGCCAAAACGGGGGGTGGGCTATAGCCTTGGTGGGGGGTGGGGCGAAGTTGGTCCCCCGGACTCGGAATGGGGCCAAACTTTGCGAGCGGCCTCCGTGTGCCCGCGGGATGCTCCGGGCACAGCCGCTCCCAAAAATGAGCTCCCGAAGGCCCCCGTCCCAAAACCGCCCAGCGGAAAAGGGCCAAAACAGGGGGTGGGCTATAGCCTTGGTGGGGGGGTAGGGCGAAGTTGGTCCGCCGGACTCGGAATGGGGCCAAACTTTGCGAGCGGCCTCCATATGCCCGCGGGATGCAACGGGCACAGCCGCGCCCAAAAATGAGCTCCCGAAGGCCCCCGTCCCAAAACCCCCTGCGAAAAATGGCCTAAACGATGGGTGTGCTATATCCTTGGTGGGGGGATGTGGCGAAGTTGGTCCGCCGGACTCGGAATAGGGCCAAACTTTGCGAACGGCCTCCGTGTGCCCGCGGGATGCCCCTGGCACAGCCGCACCCAAAAAGGACCGCCCGAAGGCCCTGTCCCAAAACCCCCTGCGGAAAATAGACTAAACGACGGGTGCGCTATAGCCTTGGTGGGGGGGTGGGGCGAAGTTGGTCCGCCGGACTCGGAATGGGGCCAAACATTCCGAACGGGCTCCGTGTACCCGCTGGATGCCCCGGGCACAGCCGCGCCCAAAAACAAGCGCCCGAAGGCCCCCGTCCCAAAACCGCCCAGCGGAAAAGGGCCAAAACGGGGGGTGGGCTATAGCCTTGGTGGTGGGGTGGGGCGAAGATGGTCCCCCGGACTCGGAATGGGGCCAAACTTTGCGAGCGGCCTCCGTGTGCCCGCGGGATGCCCCGGGCACAGCCGCGCCCAAAAATGAGCTCCCGAAGGCCCCCGTACCAAAACGCCCAGCGGAAAAGGGCCAAAACAGGGGGTGGGCTATAGCCTTGGTGGGGGGGTGGGGCGAAGTTGGTCCGCAGGACTCGGAATGGGGCCAAACTTTGCGAGCGGTCTCCGTATGCCCGCGGGATGCACCAGGCACAGCCGCGTCCAAAAATGAGCTCCTGAAGGCCCCCGTCCCAAAACCCCCTGTGGAAAATGGCCTAAACGACGGGTGTGCTATATCCTTGGTGGGGGGGTGTGGCGAAGTTGGTCCGCCGGACTCGGAATGGGGCCAAACTTTGTGAACGGCCTCAGTGTGCCCGCGGGATGCCCTGGGCACAGCCGCACCCAAAAAGGACTGCCCGAAGGCCCCCGTCCCAAAATCCCCTGCGGAAAATGGCCTAAACGACGGGTGTGCTATAGCCTTGGTGGGGGGGTGTGGCGAAGTTGGTCCGCCGGACTCGGAATGGGCCAAACTTTGCGAACGGCCTCCGTGTGCCCGCGGGATGCCCCTGGCACAGCCGCACCCAAAAAGGACCGCCCGAAGGCCCCCGTCCCAAAACCCCCTGCGGAAAATGGCCTAAACGACGGGTGTGCTATAGCCTTGGTGGGGGGGTGGGGCGAAGTTGGTCCGCTGGACTCGGAATGGGGCCAAACTTTCCGAACGGCCTCCGCGTACCCGTTGGATGCCCCGGGCACAGCCGCGCCCAAAAAAGAGCGCCCGAAGCCCCCGTCCCAAAACCGCCCAGCGGAAAAGGGCCAAAACGGGGGGTGGGCTATAGCCTTGGTGGGGGGTGGGGCGAAGTTGGTCCCCGGACTCGGAATGGGGCCAAACTTTGCGAGCGGCCTCCGTGTGCCCGCGGGATGCCCCGGGCACAGCCGCGCCCAAAAATGAGCTCCCGAAGGCCCCCGTCCCAAAACCCCCTGCGGAAAATGGCCTAAACGACGGGTGTGCTATAGCCTTGGTGGGGGGGTCTGGCGAAGTTGGTCCGCCGGACTCGGAATGGGGCCAAACTTTGCGAACGGCCTCAGTGTGCGCGCGGGATACCCCTGGCACAGCCGCACCCAAAAAGGACCGCCCGAAGGCCCTGTCCCAAAACCCCCTGCGGAAAATGGGCTATACGACGGGTGTGCTATAGCCTTGGTGGGGGGGTGGGGCGAAGTTGGTCCGCCGGACTCGGAATGGGGCAAAACATTCCGAACAGCCTCCGTGTACCGGCTGGATGCCCCGGGCACAGCCGCGCCCAAAAACGAGCGCCCGAAGTTCCCCGTCCCAAAACCGCCCAGCGTAAAAGGGCCAAAACGGGGGGTGGGCTATAGCCTTGGTGGTGGGGTGGGGCGAAGTTGGTCCCCCAGACTTGGAATGGGGCCAAACTTTGCGAGCGGCCTCCGTGTGCCCGCGGGATGCCCTGGGCACAGCCGCACCCAAAAAGGACTGCCCGAAGGCCCCCGTCCCAAAATCCCCTGCGGAAAATGGCCTAAACGACGGGTGTGCTATAGCCTTGGTGGGGGGGTGTGGCGAAGTTGGTCCGCCGGACTCGGAATGGGCCAAACTTTGCGAACGGCCTCCGTGTGCCCGCGGGATGCCCCTGGCACAGCCGCACCCAAAAAGGACCGCCCGAAGGCCCCCGTCCCAAAACCCCCTGCGGAAAATGGCCTAAACGACGGGTGTGCTATAGCCTTGGTGGGGGGGTGGGGCGAAGTTGGTCCGCTGGACTCGGAATGGGGCCAAACTTTCCGAACGGCCTCCGCGTACCCGTTGGATGCCCCGGGCACAGCCGCGCCCAAAAAAGAGCGCCCGAAGCCCCCGTCCCAAAACCGCCCAGCGGAAAAGGGCCAAAACGGGGGGTGGGCTATAGCCTTGGTGGGGGGTGGGGCGAAGTTGGTCCCCGGACTCGGAATGGGGCCAAACTTTGCGAGCGGCCTCCGTGTGCCCGCGGGATGCCCCGGGCACAGCCGCGCCCAAAAATGAGCTCCCGAAGGCCCCCGTCCCAAAACCCCCTGCGGAAAATGGCCTAAACGACGGGTGTGCTATAGCCTTGGTGGGGGGGTCTGGCGAAGTTGGTCCGCCGGACTCGGAATGGGGCCAAAATTTGCGAACGGCCTCAGTGTGCGCGCGGGATACCCCTGGCACAGCCGCACCCAAAAAGGACCGCCCGAAGGCCCTGTCCCAAAACCCCCTGCGGAAAATGGGCTATACGACGGGTGTGCTATAGCCTTGGTGGGGGGGTGGGGCGAAGTTGGTCCGCCGGACTCGGAATGGGGCAAAACATTCCGAACAGCCTCCGTGTACCGGCTGGATGCCCCGGGCACAGCCGCGCCCAAAAACGAGCGCCCGAAGTTCCCCGTCCCAAAACCGCCCAGCGTAAAAGGGCCAAAACGAGGGGTGTGCTATAGCCTTTGCGGGGGGGGGGGGGGGGGGGGGGGGGGGTGGGGCGAAGTAGGTCCGCCGGACTCGGAATGGGGCCAAACTTTGTGAGCGGTCTCCGTGTGCCCGCAGGATGCCCCGGGTACTGCCACGCCCGAAGGCCCCCGTCCCAAAACCCCCTGCGGAAAATGGCCCAAACGAGGGGTGTGCTATAGCCTTGGTGGGGGGTGGGGCGAAGTTGGTCCGCCGGACTCGGAATGGGGCCAAACTTTGCGAGCGGCCTCCGTGTGCCCGCGGGATGCCCGGGCACGGCCGAGCCCAAAAACGAGCGCCCGAAGTCCGGCGTCCCAAAACCCCCTGCGGAAAATGGCCCAAACGAGGGGTGTGCTATAGCCTTTGCGGGGGGGGGGGGGGGGGGGGGGCGAATTAGGTCCGCCGGACTCGGAATGGGGCCAAACTTTGCGAGCGGTCTCCGTGTGCCCGCGGGATGCCCCGGGTACTGCCACGCCCGAAGGCCCCCGTCCCAAAACCCCCTGCGGAAAATGGCCCAAACGAGGGGTGTGCTATAGCCTTGGTGGGGGGTGGGGCGAAGTTGGTCCGCCGGAATCGGAATGGGGCCAAACTTTGCGAGCGGCCTGCGTGTGCCCGCGGGATGCCCAGGCACAGCCGCGCCCAAAAACGAGTGCCCGAAGGCCCCCGTCCCAAAACCGCCCAGCGAAAAGGGCCAAAATGGGGGGTGGGCTATAGCCTTGGTGGGGGGGTGGGGCGATGTTGGTCCGCCGGGCTCGGAATGGGGCCAAACATTGCGAGCGGCCTCCGTGTGCCTGCGGGATGCCCCGGGCACAGCCGCGCCCATAAACGAGCGCCCGAAGGCCCCCGTCCCTAAACTGCCCAGCGAAAAAGGACCAAAATGAGGGGTGGGCGATAGCCGTGGTGGGCGGGTGGGGCGAAGTTTGTCCGCCGGACTTGGAACGGGGCTAAACTGTGCGAGGGCCCTTCGTGTGCCCGCGGGAAGTCCCGGTCACATCCGCGCCCATAAATGAGTACCCGAAGGCCCCCGTCCCAAAATTACCCAGCAGAAATGGGCCAAAACGAGTAGTGGGCTATAGCCTTGGTGGGGGGGTGGGGCGAAGTTAGTTTGCCGGACTCGGAAAGGGGCCAAACTTTGCGAGTGTCCTACATTTGCCCGCGGGATACTCCGGGCACAGCCGCGCCCAAAAAAAAGCGCCCGAAGTCCGGCGTCCCAAAACCCCCTGCGGAAAATGGCCCAAACGAGGGGTGTGCTATAGCCTTGGTGGGGGGTTGTGGCGAAGTTGTTCCGCCGGACTTGGAATGGGGCCAAACTTTACGAGTGGCCTACGTGTACCCGTGGGATGCCCCGGGCACACCCGCACCCAAAAACGATTGCCCGAAGGCCCCCGTCCCAAAACCGCCCAACATAAAAGGGCCAAAACGAGGGGTGGGCTATAGCCTTGGTGGGGGGGTGGGGGCGAAGTTGGTCCGCCGGACTCGGAATGGTGCCAAACTTTGGGAGACACCTACGCGTGCCAGCGGGATGCCCCGGGCACAGCCGCACCCAAAAACAAGCGTCCGATGTCCGGCGTCCCAAAACCCCTTGCGGAAAATGGCCAAAATGAGTGGTGTGCTATAACCTTGGTGGGGGGGGGTGGGGCGAAGTGTGTCCGCCGGACTCGGAATGGGGCCAAACTTTGTGAGGGGCCTCCGTGTGCCCGCGGGGTGACACGGGAACAGCCGCGCCCAAAAACGAGTGCGCGAAGGCCCCCGTCCAAAAACCCCCTGCGGAAAATGGCCCAAACTAGGGGTGTGCTATAGCCTTGGTGGGGGGGTGTGGCGAAGTTTGTCCACCGGGCTCGGAATGGGGCCAAACTTTGCGAGTGGCCTACGTGTGCCCGTGGGATGCCCCGGGCACACCCGCGCCCAAAAACGAGCACCCGAAGCCCCCCATCCCAAAACCACCGAGCATAAAAGGGCCAAAACGAGGGGTGGGCTATAGGCTTGGTGGGGGGGGCGAAGTTGGTCCGCCGGACTCAGAATGGGGCCAAACTTTGGGAGTCATCTACGTTTGCCAGCGGGATGCCCCGGCCACAGCCGCACCCATAAACGAGCGCCCGAAGGCCCCCGTCCCAAAACCGCCAAGCGGAAAAGTGCCAAAACGAGGGGTGGGCTATAGCCTTGGCGGGGGGGTTGGGCGAAGTTGGTCCGCCGGCTCGGAATGGGGCCAAACCTTGTGAGTGGCCCACGTGTGCCCTTGGGATGCCCCGGGCACAGCCGCGCCCATATACGAGCGCCCGAAGGCCTCCGTCCCTAAACTGCCCAGCGGAAAAGGACCAAAACGAGGGGTGGGCGATAGCCATGGTGGGTGGGTGGGGCGAAGTTTGTCCGCCGGACTTGGAACGGGGCTAAACTTTGCGAGGGCCCTCCATGTGCCCGCGGGAAGTCCCGGTCACAGCCGCACCCATAAACGAGTACCCGAAGGCCCCCGTCCCAAAACTGGCCAGCAGAAAAGGGCCAAAACGAGTGGTGGGCTATAGCCTTGGTGGGGGGGTGGGGCGAAGTTAGTTTGCCGGACTCGGAATGGGGCCAAACTTTATGAGTGGCCTACGTGTGCCCGCGGAATGCCCCGGGCACACACGCGCCCGAAAACGAGCGCCCGAAGGCCCCCGTCCCAAAACCGCCCCGCATAAAAGGGCCAAAACGAGGGGTGGGCTACAGCCTTGGTGGGGGGGGGGGGGGGGGGCGAAGTTGGTCCGCCGGACTCAGAATGGGGCCAAAATTTAGGAGTTGCCTACGCATGCCAGCGGGATGCCCCGGGCACAGGCGCACCAAAAAACAAGCGCCCGATGTCCGGCGTCCCAAAACCCCTTGCGGAAAATGGCCAAAATGAGTGGTGTGCTATAACCTTCGTGGGGGGGTGGGGTGAAGTGTCTCCGCCGGACTGTGAATGGGGCCAAACTTTGTGAGGGGCCTCCGTGTACCCGTGGGGTGACACGGGAACAGCCGCGCCCAAAAACGAGTGCGCGAAGGCCCCCATCCGAAAACCCCCTGCGGAAAATGGCCCAAACTAGGGGTGTGCTATAGCCTTGGTGGGGGGGTGGGGCGAAGTTGGTCCACCGGACTCGGAATGGGGCCAAACTTTGCGAGTGGCCTACGTGTGCCCGCGGGATGCCCTGGGCACACCCGCGCCCAAAAACGAGCACCCGAAGTCCCCCGTCCCAAAACCGCCCAGCGGAAAAGGGCCAAACGAGGGGTGTGCTATAGCCTTGGTGGGGGGGTGGGGCGAAGTTGGTCCGCCGGACTCGGAATGGGGCCAAACTTTGGGATTGGCCTACGTGTGCCCGCGGGATAGCCCGGGCTCAGCCGCGCCCGAAGTCCGGCGTCCCAAAACCCCTTGCGGAAAATGGCCCAAACGAGTGGTGTGCTATTGCCTTCGTGGCGGGGTGGGGCGATGTTGGTCCACGGACTTGAAACGGGGTTAAACTTTGCAACGGCCCTCCATGTGCCCCCAGGATGTCCCGGGCACAGTCGTGCCCAAAACCTAGCAGCAAAGGCCCCCGTCCAAAAACCGCCCAGCTGAAAAGGTCGAAAACGAGGGGTGGGCTATAGCCTTGGTGGGGGGGTGGGGCGAAGTTGGTCCGCCGGACTCGGAATGGGGCAAAACTTTGCGAGTGGCCTACATGTGCCCGCGGGATGCCCCTGGCACAACCGCGTCCATAAACGAGCACCCGAAGGCGCCCGTCCCAAATCCCCGGCGGAAAATGGCCAAAATAAGGGGTGTGCTATAGCCTTGGTGGGGGGGGGGCGAAGTTGGTCCGCCGGACTCAGAATGGGGCCAAACTTTAGGAGTCACCTACGTGTGCCCGTGGGATGGCCTGGGCTCAGCCGCGCCCGAAGTCCGGCGTCCCAAAACCCCTTGCGGAAAATGGCCCAAAATGAGTGGTGTGCTATAACCTTCGTGGGGGGGTGGGGCGAAGTGTGTCCACCGGACTCGGAATGGGGCCAAACTTTGTGAGGGGCCTCCGTGTGCCCGCGGGGTGACACGGGAACAGCCGTGCCCAAAAACGAGTGCGCGAAGGCCCCCATCCAAAAACCCCCTGCGGAAAATGGCCCAAACTAGGGGTGTGCTATAGCTTTGGTGGAGGGGTGGGGCGAAGTTGGTCCACCGGACTCGGAATGGGGCCAAACTTTACGAGTGGCCTACGTGTGCCCGCGGGATGCCCTGGGCACACCCGCGCCCAACAACGAGCACCCGAAGTCCCCCGTCCCAAAACCGCCCAGCATAAAAGGGCCAAAACGAGGGGTGGGCTATAGGCTTGGTGGGGGGGGCGAAGTTGGTCCACCGGACTCAGAATGGGGCCACACTTTGGGAGTCATCTACGTGTGCCAGCGGGATGCCCCGGGCACAGCCGCACCCATAAACGAGCGCCCGAAGGCCCCCGTCCCAAACCCCCAGCGGAAAAGTGCCAAAACGAGGGGTGGGCTATAGCCTTGGCGGGGGGGTTGGGCGAAGTTGGTCCGCCGGACTCGGAACGGGGCTAAACTTTGCGAGGACCGTCCATGTACCCGCGGGAAGTCCCGGGCACAGCCGCGCCCAAAAACGAGTACCCGAAGTCCCCAGTCCCAAAACCGCCCAGCAGAAAAGGGCCAAAACAAGTAGTGGGCTATAGGCTTGGTGGGGGGGGCGAAGTTGGTCCGCCGGACTCAGAATGGGGCCACACTTTGGGAGTCATCTACGTGTGCCAGCGGGATGCCCCGGGCACAGCCGCACCCATAAACGAGCGCCCGAAGGCCCCCGTCCCAAACCCCCAGCGGAAAAGTGCCAAAACGAGGGGTGGGCTATAGCCTTGGCGGGGGGGTTGGGCGAAGTTGGTCCGCCGGACTCGGAACGGGGCTAAACTTTGCGAGGACCGTCCATGTACCCGCGGGAAGTCCCGGGCACAGCCGCGCCCAAAAACGAGCACCCGAAGTCCCCAGTCCCAAAACCGCCCAGCAGAAAAGGGCCAAAACGAGTAGTGGGCTATAGGCTTGGTGGGGGGGGTGCGAAGTTGGTCCGCCGGACTCAGAATGGGGCCACACTTTGGGAGTCATCTACGTGTGCCAGCGGGATGCCCCGGGCACAGCCGCACCCATAAACGAGCGCCCGAAGGCCCCCGTCCCAAACCCCCAGCGGAAAAGTGCCAAAACGAGGGGTGGGCTATAGCCTTGGCGGGGGGGTTGGGCGAAGTTGGTCCGCCGGACTCGGAACGGGGCTAAACTTTGCGAGGACCGTCCATGTACCCGCGGGAAGTCCCGGGCACTGCCGCGCCCAAAAACGAGCACCCGAAGTCCCCAGTCCCAAAACCGCCCAGCAGAAAAGGGCCAAAACGAGTAGTGGGCTTTAGCCTTGGTGGGGGGGTGGGGCGAAGTTGGCCTGCCGGACTCGGAATGGGGCCAAACTTTGCGAGTGGCCTACATTTGCCCGCGGGATACCCCAGGCATAGCTGTGCCAAAAAAAAAGTGCCCGAAGTCCGGCGTCCCAAAACCCCCAGCGGAAAATGGCCCAAACGAGGGGTGTGCTATAGCCTTGGTGGGGGGGTGTGGCGAAGTTGGTCCGCCGGACTCGGAATGGGGCCAAACTTTGCGAGTGGCCTACGTGTGCCCGCGGGATGCCCCGGGCACAGCCGCACCCAAAAATAAGCACCCGATGTCCGGGGTCCCAAAACCCCTTGCGGAAAATGGCCAAAACGAGTGGTGTGCTATAACCTTCGTGGGGGGGGGGGGCGAAGTGTGTCCGCCGGACTCGGAATGGGGCCAAACTTTGTGAGGGGCCTCCGTGTGCCCGCGGGGTGACACGGGAACAGCCGCGCCCAAAAACGTGTGCCCGAAGGCCCCCGTCCCAACCCCCCGGCGGAAAATGGCCAAAATGAGGGGTGTGCTATAGCCTTGGTGTGGGGGTGGGGCGAAGTTGGTCCGCCAGACTCGGAATGGGGCCAAACTTTGCGAGTGGCCTACGTGTGCCTGCGGGATACCCCGGGAAAAAACGCGCGCAAAAAGGAACGCCCGAAGGCCTCCGTCCCAAAACCACCCAGCATAAAAGGGCCAAAACAAGGGGTGGGCTATAGCCTTGGTGGGGGGGGGGGGGGGTAGATGGTCCGCCGGACTCGTAATGGGGCCAAACTTTGGAAGTCACCTACGTGCACCCGCGGGATGCCCCGGGCACAGCCGCGTCCAAAGACGAGCGCCAGAAGGCCTTTGTCCCAAAACCACCCAGCGGAAAAGGGCCAAAACGAGGGGTGGGCTATAGCCTTGGTGGGGGGTGGGGGCCTGGGGCGACTTTCGTCCGCTGGACTCGGAATGGGGAGAGACTTTGCGAGGGCCGTCCGTGTGCCCGCGGGGTGACACGGGCACTGCCGCGCCCAAAAATTAGTGCCCGAAGGCCCGCGTCCCAAAACCCCATGCGGAAAATGGCCCGAACGAGGGGTGGGCTATAGCCTTGGCGGGGGGGTGGGGCGAAGTTGGTCTGCCGGACTCGGAATGGGGCCAAACTTTGCGAGTGGCCTACGTGTGGCCGTGGGATGACCCGGGCATTGCCGCACCAGAAGGCCCCCGTCCCAAAAACGCCCAGCGGAAAAGGGCCAAACGAGGGGTGTGCTATAGCCTTGGTGGGGGGGTGGGGCGAAGTTGGTCCGCCGGACATGGAATGGGGCCAAACTTTGGGATTGGCCTACGTGTGCCCGCGGGATGGCCTGGGCTCAGCCGCGCCCGAAGTTCGTTGTCCCAAAACCCCTTGCGGAAAATGGCCCAAACGAGTGGTGTGCCATAGCCTTCGTGGGGGGGTGGGGCGATGTTGGTCCACGGACTTGAAACGGGGTTAAACTTTGCAACGGCCCTCCATGTGCCCGCAGGATGTCCCGGGCACAGCCGTGCCCAAAACCTAGCAGCAAAGGCCCCCGTCCAAAAACTGCCCAGCTGAAAAGGTCGAAAACGAGGGGTGGGCTATAGCCTTGGTGGGGGGGTGGGGCGAAGTTGGTCCGCCGGACTCGGAATGGGGCAAAACATTGCGAGTGGCCTACGTGTGCCCGCGGGATGCCCCTAGCACAGCCGCGCCCGTAAATGAGCTCCCGAAGGCTCCCGTCCCAAACCCCCGGCGGAAAATTGCCAAAATGAGGGGTGTGCTATAGCCTTGGTGGGGGGGGGGGGCGAAGTTGGTCCGCCGGACTCAGAATGGGGCCAAACTTCAGGAGTCGTCTACGCGTGCCAGCAGGATGCCCCGGGCACAGGCGCACCAAAAAACAAGCACCCGATGTCCGGCGTCCCAAAACCCCTTGCGGAAAATGGCCAAAACGAGTGGTGTGCTATAACCTTCGTGGGGGGGTGGGGCGAATTGTGTCCGCCGGACTCAGAATGGGGCCAAACTTTGTGAGGGGCCTCCGTGTGCCCGCGGGGTGACACGGGAACAGCCGCGCCCAAAAACGAGTGCGCGAAGGACCCCATCCAAAAACCCCCTGCGGAAAATGGCCCAAACTAGGGCTGTGCTATAGCCTTGGTGGGGGGGGTGGGGTGAAGTTGGTCCACCGGACTCGGAATGGGGCCAAACTTTGCGAGTGGCCTATGTCTGCCCACGGGATGCCCTGGGCACACCCGCGCCCAAAAGCGAGCACCCGAAGTCCCCCGTCCCAAAACCGCCCAGCATAAAAGGGCCAAAACGAGGGGTGGGCTATAGGCTTGGTGGGGGGGGCGAAGTTGGTCCGCCGGACTCAGAATGGGGCCACACTTTGGGAGTCGTCTACGTGTGCCAGCGGAATGCCCCGGGCACAGCCGCACCCATAAACGAGCGCCCGAAGGCCCCCGTCCCACACCCCCAGCGGAAAAGTGCCAAAACGAGGGGTGGGCTATAGCCTTGGCGGGGGGGTTGGGCGAAGTTGGTCCGCCGGACTCGGAACGGGGCTAAACTTTGCGAGGGCCATCCATGTACCCGCGGGAATTCCCGGGCACAGCCGCGCCCAAAAACGAGCACCCGAAGTCCCCAGTCCCAAAACCGCCCAGCAGAAAAGGGCCAAAACGAGTGGTGGGCTATAGCCTTGGTGGGGGGGGGCGAAGTTGGTCTGCCGGACTCGGAATGGGGCCAAACTTTGCGAGTGGCCTACATTTTCCCGCGGCATACCCCAGGCATAGCTGCACCCAAAAAAAAGCACCCGAAGTCCGGCGTCCCAAAACCCCCTGCGGAAAATGGCCCAAACGAGGGGTGTGCTATAGCCTTGGTGGGGGGGGTGTGGCGAAGTTGGTCCGCCGGACTCGGAATGGGGCCAAACTTTGCGAGTGGCCTACGTGTGCCCGCGGGATGCCCTGGGCACAGCTGCACCCAAAAACAAGCACCCGATGTCCGGCGTCCCAAAACCCCTTGCGGAAAATGGCCAAAACGAGTGGTGTGCTATAACCTTCGTTGGGGGGCGGGGGGGGGGGGGGGGGGGGTGGGGCGAAGTGTGTCCGCCAGACTCAGAATGGGGCCAAACTTTGCGAGTGGCCTCCGTGTGCCCGCGGGATGCCCCGGGCACAGTAGCGCCCAAAAACGAGCTCTCGAAGGCCCCCGTCCCAAAACCGCCCTACGGAAAATGGCCCAAATGAGAGGTGTGCTATAGCCTTGGTGGGGTGTGGGGCGAAGTTGGTCTGCCGGACTCGGAATGGGGCCAAAATTTGTGAGTGGCCTCTGTGTGACCGCGGGATTGCCGAGCACAGCAACGCCCAAAAACGAGCACCCGAAGGCCCCCGTCCCAAAACAGCCCTACGGAAAATGGCCCAAATGAGAGGTGTGCTATAGCCTTTGTGGGGTGTGGGGCGAAGTTGGTCCGCCGGACTCGGAATGGGGCCAAACTTTGCGAGTGGCCTCCGTGTGCCCGCGGGATGCCCCGGGCACAGCCTCGCCCAAAAACGAGCGCCCGAAGTCCGGCGTCCTAAAACCACCCAACGGAAAAGGGACAAAACGAGGGGTGGGCTATAGCCTGGGTGGGGGGGGGGGGGTGGGGCGAAGTTGGTCCGCCGGACTCGGAATGGGGTCAAACTTTACGAGTGGCCTCCGTGTGTCCGCGGGATGCCCCGGCAACAGCCGTGCCCAAAAACGAGCGCCCGAAGGGTCACGTCCCAAAACCGCCCATCGGAAAACGGCCCAAATGAGGGGTGTGCTATAGCCTTGGGGGGGGTGGGGCGAAGTTGGTCTACCGGACATGGAATGGGGCCAACTTTTGCGAGTGGCCTCCGGGTGCCCGCGGGATGCCCCGGGCACAGCCGCACCCATAAACGAGCACCCGAAGGCCCCCTTCCCAAAACCGACCAGCAGAAAAGGGCCAAAACGAGGGGTGGGCTATAGCCATGGTGGGGGGTGGAGGGCTGGGGCGAACTTTGTCCGCCGGACTCGCAACGGGTCGAGACTTTGCGAGGGGCCTCCGTGTGCCCGCGGGGTGACACGGGCACAGCCGCGCCCAAAAACGAGTGCTTGAAGTCCGGCGTCCCATAACCGCACAGTGGAAAAGGGACAAAACGAGGGGTCGCCTATAGCCTTGGTGGGGGGGTGGTGCGAAGTTGGTCCGCCGGACTCGGAATGGGGCGAGACTCTCGAGGGGCCTCCGTGTGCCCGCGGGGTGACACAGGCACAGCCGCGCCCAAAAACGAGCGCCCGAAGTTCAGCGTCCCAAAACTGCCCAGCGGAAAAGGCACAAACGAGGGGTGGGCTATAGCCTTGGTGGGGGGGGGGGTGGGGCGAAGTTGTTCCGCTGGACTCGGAATGGGGCCAAACTTTGCGAGTGGCCTCCGTGTGCCCGCGGGATGCCCCGGGCACAGCCTCACCAAAAAACGAGTGCCCGAAGGCTCCCGTCCCAAAACCGCCCAGCGGAAAAGGGCCAAAATGAGGGGTGGGGGGCTGGGGCAAACTTCGTCCGCCGGACTCGGAACGGGGCGAGACTTTACGAGGGCCCTCCGTGTGCCCGCGGGGTGACACAGGCACAGCCGCGCCCAAAAACGAGCGCCCGAAGTTCAGCGTCCCAAAACTGCCCAGCGGAAAAGGCACAAAACGAGGGGTGGGCTATAGCCTTGGTGGGGGGGGGTGGGGCGAAGTTGTTCCGCTGGACTCGGAATGGGGCCAAACTTTGCGAGTGGCCTCCGTGTGCCCGCGGGATGCCCCGGGCACAGCCTCACCAAAAACGAGCACCCGAAGGCCCCCGTCCGAAAACCGCCCAGCGGAAAAGGGCCAAAACGAGGGGTGGGCTATAGCCTTGGTGGGGGGGTGGGGCGAAGTTGGTCCGCCGGACTCGGATTGGGGCCAAACTTTGCGAGTGGCCTCCGTGTGCCCACGGGATGCCCCGGGCACAGCCGTACCCAAAAATGAGCGCCCAAAGTCCCCCGTCCCAAAACCGCCGAGCGGAAAAGGGCCCAAACGAGGGGTGGGCTATAGCCTTGGTGGGGGGTGGGGGGCTGGGGCGCACTTCGTCCGCCGGACTCGGAACGGGGTGAGACTTTGCGAGGGCCCTCCGTGTGCCCGCGGGATGCCCCGGGCACAGCCGCGCCCAAAAACGAGCGGCCTCCGTGTGCAAAAAATAGGCAGCGGGCACGGCCGCGCCCAAAAACTACCGCCCGAAGGCCCCCGTCCCTCAACCCCCCAGCGGCAAATGCCGAAAACGAGGGGTGGGCTATAGCCTTGGTGGGGGCTGGGGCGAACTTCGTCCGTTGGACTCGGAATGGGGTGAGCCTTTGTGAGCGGCCTCCGTGTGTCAAAAATAGGCCGCGGGCACGGCCGCGCCCAATAACGACCGCCCGAAGTCCTCCGTCCCACAACCCCCCTGCGGAAAATGCCCAAACCGAGGGGTGGGCTATAGGCTTGGTGGGGGGCTGGGGCCAATTTCGTCCGCCGGACTCGGAACGGGGTGAGACTTTGTGAGCATCCTCCGTGTGCCCGCGGGATGTCCCAGGCATGGTCGCACCCAAAAATGACTGCCCGAAGGCCCACGTCCCAACACCCCCTGCCGAAAACGCCCAAAACGAGGGGTGGGCTTTAGCCGTGGTGGGGGGCTGCGGCCGACTTCGTCCGCCGGACTTGGGATGGGACGAGCCTTTGCGAGCGGCCTCCGTGTGTCAAAAATAGGCCGCGGTCACGGCCGCGCCCAAAAACGACCGCCCAAAGTCTCCCGCCCCACAACCCCCAGCGGACAAAGCCCAAAACGAGGGGTGGGCTATAGCCTTGGTGGGGGGTGGGGTGAACTTCGTCCGCCGGACTCGGAATGGGGTGAGACTTTGCGAGCGGCCTCCGTGTGCCAAAAATTGGCCGCGGGCATGGCCGCGCCCAAAAACGACCGCCCGAAGGCCCCTGTTTCACAACCCTCCCGCGGAAAATGCCCAAAATGAGGGGTGGGCTATAGCCTTGGTGTGGGGCTGGGGCCAACTTCGTCCGCCGGACTCGGAATGCGGTGAGACTTTGCGAGTGGCCTCTGTGTGCCAAAAATAGGCCGCGGGCAAGGCCGCGCCCAAAATTGACAGCCCGAAGTCCCCGTCCCACAACCCCCAGCGGAAAATGCCCAAACCGAGGGGTGGGCTATAGCCTTGGTGGGGGGCTGGGGCCAATTTCGTCCGCCGGACTCGGAATGGGGGGAGATTTTGCGAGCGTCCTCCGCGTGCCCGCGGGATATCCCAGGCACGGCCGCGCCCAAAAACAACCGCCCGAAGGCCCCCGTCCCAACACCCCCTGTGAAAAATGCCCAAAATGAGGGGTGGGCTATAGCCTTGGTGGGGGGTGGGGTGAACTTCGTCCGCCGGACTCGGAATGGGCTGAGACTTTGCGAGCGGCCTACGTGTTCCAAAAATAGGCCGCGGGCACGGCCGTGCCCAAAAACGACTGCCCAAATTCCCCCGTCCCACAACCCCCCAGCGGAAAAGGGACAAAGTGAGGGGTCGCCTATAGCCTTGGTGGGGGGGTGGTGCGAAGTTGGTCCGCCGGACTCGGAATGGGGTCAAACTTTGCGAGGGGGGCTGGGGCGCACTTCGTCTGCCGGACTCGGAATGGGGCGAGACTTTGCGAGTGGCCTCCGTGTGCCAAAAATAGGCAGCGGGCACGGCCGCGCCCAAAAATAACCGCCCGAAGGCCCCCGTCCCAACACCCCCTGGGGAAAATGCCAAAAATGAGGGGTGGGCTATAGCCTTGGTGGGGGGCTGGGGCCAATTTCGTCCGCCGGACTCGGAATGGGGCGCGACTTTTGCGAGTGGCCTCCGTGTGCCAAAAATAGGCCGCGGGCACGGCCGCGCCCAAAAACAACCGCCGATGGCCCCCGTCCCAACACCCCCTGCGGAAAATGCCCAAAACGAGGGGTGGGCTATAGCCTTGGTGGGGGGTGGGGTGAACTTCATCCGCCGGACTCGGAATGGGGTGAGACTTTGCGAGCGGCCTCCGTGTGCCAAAAATTGGCCGCGGGCACGGCCGCGCCCAAAAACGACCGCCCGAAGGCCCCTGTTCCACAACCCTCCCGCGGAAAATGCCCAAAATGAGGGGTGGGCTATAGCCTTGGTGTGGGGCTGGGGCCAACTTCGTCCGCCGGACTCGGAATACGGTGAGACTTTGCGAGTGGCCTCTGTGTGCTAAAAATAGGCCGCGGGCAAGGCCACGCCCAAAATTGACAGCCCGAAGTCCCCGTCCCACAACCACCCAGCGGAAAATGCCCAAACCGAGGGGTGGGCTATAGCCTTGGTGGGGGGCTGGGGCCAATTTCGTCCGCCGGACTCGGAATGGGGGGAGATTTTGCGAGCGTCCTCCGCGTGCCCGCGGGATATGCCAGGCACGGCCGCGCCCAAAAACAACTGCCCGAAGGCCCCCGTCCCAACACCCCCTGTGGAAAATGCCCAAAACGAGGGGTGGGCTATAGCCTTGGTGGGGGGTGGGGTGAGCTTCGTCCGCCGGACTCGGATTGGGCTGAGACTTTACGAGCGGCCTACGTGTGCCAAAAAATAGGCCGCGGGCACGGCCACGCCCAAAAACGACTGCCCGAATTCCCCCGTCCCAAAACCCCCCAGCGGAAAAAGCCCAAAACGAGGGGTGGGCTATATCCTTGGTGGGGGGCTGGGGCGAACTTCACCAGCCGGACTCGGAATGGGACGAGACTGTGCGAGGGGCCTCCGTATACCCGCGGGGTGACACGGGCACAGCCGTGCCCAAAAACGAGTGCTTGAAGTCCGGCGTCCCACAACCGCCCAGCGGAAAAGGGACAAAGCGAGGGGTCGCCTATAGCCTTGGTGGGGGGGTGGTGCGAAGTTGGTCCGCCGGACTCGGAATGGGGTCAAACTTTGCGAGGGGGGCTGGGGCGCACTTCGTCTGCCGGACTCGGAATGGGGCGAGACTTTGCGAGCGGCCTCCGTGTGCCAAAAATAGGCAGCGGGCACGGCCGCGCCCAAAAACAACCGCCCGAAGGCCCCCGTCCCACACCCCCTGCGGAAAATGCCCAAAACGAGGGGTGGGCTATAGCCTTGGTGGGGGGCTGGGGCCAACTTCGTCCGCCGGACTCGGAATGGGGCGAGACTTTGCGAGCGGCCTCCGTGTGCAAAAAAGAGGCAGCGGGCACGGCCGCGCCCAAAAACTTCCGCCCGAAGGCCCCCGTCCCTCAACCCCCCAGCGGCAAATGCCAAAAACGAAGGGTGGGCTATAGCCTTGGTGGGGGGCTGGGGCGAACTTCGTCCGCCGGACTCGGAATGGGGTGCGACTTTGCGAACGGCCTCCGTGTGTTAAAAATAGGCCGCGGGCACGGCCGCGCCCAAAAACGACCTCCCGTGGTTCCCCGCCCCACAACACCCTAGCGGAAAAAGCCCAAAACGAGGGGTGGGCTATAGCCTTGGTGGGGGGTGGGGTGAACTTCATCCGCCGGACTCGGAATGGGGTGAGACTTTACGAGCGGCCTCCGAGTGCCAAAAATAGGCTGTGGGCATGGCCGCGCCGAATAACCACCGCCCGAAGGCCCCCGTCCCAACACCCCCTTCGGAAAAAGCCCAAAACGAAGGGTGGGCTATAGCCTTGGTGGGGGGCTGGGGCCAACTTCGTGCGCCGGAGTCGGAATGGGGCGAGACTTTGCGAGTAGCCTCCTTGTGCCAAAAATAGGCCGCGGGGACGGCCGCGCCCAAAAACGACCGCCCGAAGGCCCCCATCCCAACACCCCCTTCGGAAAATGCCCAAAACGTGGGGTGGGCTATAGCCTTGGTGGGGGGCTGGGGCCAATTCGTCCGACGGACTCGGAATGGGGCTAGATTTTGCGAGCGGCCTCCGTATGCCAAAAATAGACCTCGGACATGGCCGCGCCAAAAAACGACCGCCCGAAGCCCCCCGTCCCACAACCCCCAGCGGAAAAAAGCCCAAAACGAGGGGTGGGCTATAGCCATAGTTGGGGGCTGGGGCCAACTTCGTGCGCCGGACACATAATGTGGCGAGGCTTTGCGAGCGGCCTCCGTGTGCCAAAAATTGGCCGCGGCCACCGCCACGCCCAAAAACGACCGCCCGAAGTCCCCCGTCCCTCAACCCCCCAGTGGAAAATGCCCAAAACGAGGGGTGGGCTATAGCCATGGTGGGGGGTGGGGTGAACTTCGTTCGCCGGACTCCGAATGGGGTGAGACTTTGCGAGCGGCCTCCGTGCGCTAAAAATAGGCGGCGGGCACGGCCGCGCCGAATAACGACCGCCCGAAGGCCCCCGTCCCGCAACCCTCCTGCGGAAAATGCCCAAAACGAGGGGTGGGCTATAGCCTTGGTGGGGGGTGGGGTGAACTTCGTCCGCCGGACTCGAAATTCGGTGAGACTTTTAGAGCAGCCTCCGTGTGCCAAAAATCGGCCGCGGGCACGGCTGCGCCCAAAAACGACCGCCCGAAGGCCCCCGTCCCAACACCCCCTGCGGAAAATGCCCAAAACGAGGGGTGGGCTATAGCCTTGGTGGGGGGCTGGGGCCAACTTCGTCCGCCGGACTCGGAATGGGGCGAGACTTTGCGAGCGGCCTCCGTGTGCAAAAAAGAGGCCGCGGGCACGGCCGCGCCCAAAAACTTCCGCCCGAAGGCCCCCGTCCCTCAACCCCCCAGCGGCAAATGCCAAAAACGAGGGGTGGGCTATAGCCTTGGTGGGGGGCTGGGGCGAACTTCGTCCGCCGGACTCGGAATGGGGTGCGACTTTGCGAACGGCCTCCGTGTGTTGAAAATAGGCCGCGGGCACGGCCGCGCCCAAAAACGACCTCCCGTGGTTCCCCGCCCCACAACACCCTAGCGGAAAAAGCCCAAAACGAGGGGTGGGCTATAGCCTCGTTTTGGGCTATAGCCTTGGTGGGGGGTGGGGTGAACTTCATCCGCCGGACTCGGAATGGGGTGAGACTTTACGAGCGGCCTCCGAGTGCCAAAAATAGGCTGTGGGCATGGCCGCGCCGAATAACCACCGCCCGAAGGCCCCCGTCCCAACACCCCCTTCGGAAAAAGCCCAAAACGAAGGGTGGGCTATAGCCTTGGTGGGGGGCTGGGGCCAACTTCGTGCGCCGGAGTCGGAATGGGGCGAGACTTTGCGAGTAGCCTCCTTGTGCCAAAAATAGGCCGCGGGGACGGCCGCGCCCAAAAACGACCGCCCGAAGGCCCCATCCCAACACCCCCTTCGGAAAATGCCCAAAACGTGGGGTGGGCTATAGCCTTGGTGGGGGGCTGGGGCCAATTCGTCCGACGGACTCGGAATGGGGCTAGATTTTGCGAGCGGCCTCCGTGTGCCAAAAATAGACCTCGGACATGGCCGCGCCAAAAAACGACCGCCCGAAGCCCCCCGTCCCACAACCCCCAGCGGAAAAAAGCCCAAAACGAGGGGTGGGCTATAGCCATAGTTGGGGGCTGGGGCCAACTTCGTGCGCCGGACACATAATGTGGCGAGGCTTTGCGAGCGGCCTCCGTGTGCCAAAAATTGGCCGCGGCCACCGCCACGCCCAAAAACGACCGCCCGAAGTCCCCCGTCCCTCAACCCCCCAGTGGAAAATGCCCAAAACGAGGGGTGGGCTATAGCCTTGGTGGGGGGTGGGGTGAACTTCGTTCGCCGGACTCGGAATGGGGTGAGACTTTGCGAGCGGCCTCCGTGCGCTAAAAATAGGCGGCGGGCACGGCCGCGCCGAATAACGACCGCCCGAAGGCCCCCGTCCCGCAACCCTCCTGCGGAAAATGCCCAAAACGAGGGGTGGGCTATAGCCTTGGTGGGGGGTGGGGTGAACTTCGTCCGCCGGACTCGAAATTCGGTGAGACTTTTAGAGCAGCCTCCGTGTGCCAAAAATCGGCCGCGGGCACGGCTGCGCCCAAAAACGACCGCCCGAAGGCCCCCGTCCCAACACCCCCTGCGGAAAATGCCCAAAACGAGGGGTGGGCTATAGCCTTGGTGGGGGGCTGGGGCCAACTTCGTCCGCCGGACTCGGAATGGGGCGAGACTTTGCGAGCGGCCTCCGTGTGCAAAAAAGAGGCCGCGGGCACGGCCGCGCCCAAAAACTTCCGCCCGAAGGCCCCCGTCCCTCAACCCCCCAGCGGCAAATGCCAAAAACGAGGGGTGGGCTATAGCCTTGGTGGGGGGCTGGGGCGAACTTCGTCCGCCGGACTCGGAATGGGGTGCGACTTTGCGAACGGCCTCCGTGTGTTGAAAATAGGCCGCGGGCACGGCCGCGCCCAAAAACGACCTCCCGTGGTTCCCCGCCCCACAACACCCTAGCGGAAAAAGCCCAAAACGAGGGGTGGGCTATAGCCTCGTTTTGGGCTATAGCCTTGGTGGGGGGTGGGGTGAACTTCATCCGCCGGACTCGGAATGGGGTGAGACTTTACGAGCGGCCTCCGAGTGCCAAAAATAGGCTGTGGGCATGGCCGCGCCGAATAACCACCGCCCGAAGGCCCCCGTCCCAACACCCCCTTCGGAAAAAGCCCAAAACGAAGGGTGGGCTATAGCCTTGGTGGGGGGCTGGGGCCAACTTCGTGCGCCGGAGTCGGAATGGGGCGAGACTTTGCGAGTAGCCTCCTTGTGCCAAAAATAGGCCGCGGGGACGGCCGCGCCCAAAAACGACCGCCCGAAGGCCCCCATCCCAACACCCCCTTCGGAAAATGCCCAAAACGTGGGGTGGGCTATAGCCTTGGTGGGGGGCTGGGGCCAATTCGTCCGACGGACTCGGAATGGGGCTAGATTTTGCGAGCGGCCTCCGTGTGCCAAAAATAGACCTCGGACATGGCCGCGCCAAAAAACGACCGCCCGAAGCCCCCCGTCCCACAACCCCCAGCGGAAAAAAGCCCAAAACGAGGGGTGGGCTATAGCCATAGTTGGGGGCTGGGGCCAACTTCGTGCGCCGGACACATAATGTGGCGAGGCTTTGCGAGCGGCCTCCGTGTGCCAAAAATTGGCCGCGGCCACCGCCACGCCCAAAAATGACCGCCCGAAGTCCCCCGTCCCTCAACCCCCCAGTGGAAAATGCCCAAAACGAGGGGTGGGCTATAGCCTTGGTGGGGGGTGGGGTGAACTTCGTTCGCCGGACTCGGAATGGGGTGAGACTTTGCGAGCGGCCTCCGTGCGCTAAAAATAGGCGGCGGGCACGGCCGCGCCGAATAACGACCGCCCGAAGGCCCCCATCCCGCAACCCTCCTGCGGAAAATGCCCAAAACGAGGGGTGGGCTATAGCCTTGGTGGGGGGTGGGGTGAACTTCGTCCGCCGGACTCGAAATTCGGTGAGACTTTTAGAGCAGCCTCCGTGTGCCAAAAATCGGCCGCGGGCACGGCTGCGCCCAAAAACGACCGCCCGAAGGCCCCCGTCCCACAATCCCCCTGCGGAAAATGCCCAAAACGAGGGGTGGGCGATAGCCTTGGTGGGGGGCTGGGGCCAACTTCGTTCGCCGGGCTCGGAATGGGAGGAGACTTTGCGAGCGGCCTCTGTGTGCCAAACATAGGCCGTGGGCATGGCCGCGCCCAAAACGACGGCCCGAAGGCCGCCATCCCACAACCCACCAGCGGAAAATGCCCAAAATGAGGGGTGGGCTTTAGCCTTGGTGGGGGGCTGGGGCCAACTTCGTCCGCCGGGCTTGCAATGGGGCGAGACTTTGCAAGCGGCCTCCGTTTGCCAAAAATAGGCCGCGGGCACGGCCGCGCCCAAAAACGACCTCCCGAAGTCCGCCGTCCCACAACCCCCCAGCAGAGAATGCCCAAAACGAGGGGTGGGCTATAGCCTTGGTGGGGGGGTGGGGCCAACTTCGTCCGCCGGGCTCGGAATGGAGCGAGACTTTGCGAGCGGCCTCTGTGTACAAAAAATAGGTCGCGGGCACGGCCGCGCCCAAAAACAACCGCCCGAAGGCCGCCGTCCCACAACCCACCAGCGGAAAATGCCCAAAACGAGGGGTGGGCTTTAGCCTTGGTGGGGGGCTGGGGCCCACTTCGTCCGCTGGACTCGCAATGGGGCGAGACTTTGTGAGCGGCCTCCGTTTGCCAAAAATAGGCCGCAGGCACAGCCGCGCCCAAAAACGACCGCCCGAAGGCCCCCGTCCCACAACCCCCCCTGCGGAAAATGCCCAAAACGAGGGGTGGGCTATAGCCTTGGTGGGGGGCTGGGTCGAACTTCGTCCGCCGGACTCGGAATGGGGCGAGACTTTGCGAGGGGCCTCCATGTGCCAAAAATAGGCTGCGGGCACGGCCACGCCCAAAAACGACAGCCCGAAGGCCCCCGTCCCACAACCCACCAGCGGAAAATGCACAAAACGACGGGTGGGCTTTAGCCTTGGTGGGGGGCTGGGGCCCACGTCGTCCGCCGGACTCGGAAGGGGACGAGACTTTGCGAGCGGCCTCCGTGTGCCAAAAATAGGCCGCGGGCACGGCCGCGCCCAAAAACGACCGCCCGAAGGCCCCCGTCCCACAACCCACCTGCGGAAAATGCCCAAAACGAGGGGTCGGCTTTAGCCTTGGTGGGGGGCTGGGGCCGACTTCGTCCGCCGGACTCGGAATGGGGCGAGACTTTGTGAGCGGCCTCCGTGTACCAAAAATAGGCCGCGGGCAGGGCCGCGCCCAAAAACGACCGCCCGAAGGCCCCCTTCCCACAACCCCCCTGCGGAAAATGCCCAAAACGAGGGGTGGGCTATAGCCTTGGTGGGGGGCTGGGGCCAACTTCGTCCGCCGGACTCGGAATGGGGCGAGACTTTGCGAGCGGCCTCCGTGTGCAAAAAAGAGGCCGCGGGCACGGCCGCGCCCAAAAACTTCCGCCCGAAGGTCCCCGTCCCTCAACCCCCCAGCGGCAAATGCCAAAAACGAGGGGTGGGCTATAGCCTTGGTGGGGGGCTGGGGCGAACTTCGTCCGCCGGACTCGGAATGGGGTGCGACATTGCGAACGGCCTCCGTGTGTTAAAAATAGGCCGCGGGCACGGCCGCGCCCAAAAACGACCTCCCGTGGTTCCCCGCCCCACAACACCCTAGCGGAAAAAGCCCAAAACGAGGGGTGGGCTATAGCCTCGTTTTGGGCTATAGCCTTGGTGGGGGGTGGGGTGAACTTCATCCGCCGGACTCGGAATGGGGTGAGACTTTACGAGCGGCCTCCGAGTGCCAAAAATAGGCTGTGGGCATGGCCGCGCCGAATAACCACCGCCCGAAGGCCCCCGTCCCAACACCCCCTTCGGAAAAAGCCCAAAACGAAGGGTGGGCTATAGCCTTGGTGGGGGGCTGGGGCCAACTTCGTGCGCCGGAGTCGGAATGGGGCGAGACTTTGCGAGTAGCCTCCTTGTGCCAAAAATAGGCCGCGGGGACGGCCGCGCCCAAAAACGACCGCCCGAAGGCCCCCATCCCAACACCCCCTTCGGAAAATGCCCAAAACGTGGGGTGGGCTATAGCCTTTGTGGGGGGCTGGGGCCAATTCGTCCGACGGACTCGGAATGGGGCTAGATTTTGCGAGCGGCCTCCGTGTGCCAAAAATAGACCTCGGACATGGCCGCGCCAAAAACGACCGCCCGAAGCCCCCCGTCCCACAACCCCCAGCGGAAAAAAGCCCAAAACGAGGGGTGGGCTATAGCCATAGTTGGGGGCTGGGGCCAACTTCGTGCGCCGGACACATAATGTGGCGAGGCTTTGCGAGCGGCCTCCGTGTGCCAAAAATTGGCCGCGGCCACCGCCACGCCCAAAAACGACCGCCCGAAGTCCCCCGTCCCTCAACCCCCCAGTGGAAAATGCCCAAAACGAGGGGTGGGCTATAGCCTTGGTGGGGGGTGGGGTGAACTTCATTCGCCGGACTCGGAATGGGGTGAGACTTTGCGAGCGGCCTCCGTGCGCTAAAAATAGGCGGCGGGCACGGCCGCGCCGAATAACGACCGCCCGAAGGCCCCCATCCCGCAACCCTCCTGCGGAAAATGCCCAAAACGAGGGGTGGGCTATAGCCTTGGTGGGGGGTGGGGTGAACTTCGTCCGCCGGACTCGAAATTCGGTGAGACTTTTAGAGCAGCCTCCGTGTGCCAAAAATCGGCCGCGGGCACGGCTGCGCCCAAAAACGACCGCCCGAAGGCCCCCGTCCCACAATCCCCCTGCGGAAAATGCCCAAAACGAGGGGTGGGCGATAGCCTTGGTGGGGGGCTGGGGCAAACTTCGTTCGCCGGGCTCGGAATGGGAGGAGACTTTGCGAGCGGCCTCTGTGTGCCAAACATAGGCCGTGGGCATGGCCGCGCCCAAAAACGACGGCCCGAAGGCCGCCATCCCACAACCCACCAGCGGAAAATGCCCAAAATGAGGGGTGGGCTTTAGCCTTGGTGGGGGGCTGGGGCCAACTTCGTCCGCCGGGCTTGCAATGGGGCGAGACTTTGCAAGCGGCCTCCGTTTGCCAAAAATAGGCCGCGGGCATGGCCGCGCCCAAAAACGACCTCCCGAGGTCCGCCGTCCCACAACCCCCCAGCAGAGAATGCCCAAAACGAGGGGTGGGCTATAGCCTTGGTGGGGGGGTGGGGCCAACTTCGTCCGCCGGGCTCGGAATGGAGCGAGACTTTGCGAGCGGCCTCTGTGTACAAAAAATAGGTTTTTGGGCACGGCCGCGCCCAAAAACAACCGCCCGAAGGCCGCCGTCCCACAACCCACCAGCGGAAAATGCCCAAAACGAGGGGTGGGCTTTAGCCTTGGTGGGGGGCTGGGGCCCACTTCGTCCGCCGGACTCGCAATGGGGCGAGACTTTGTGAGCGGCCTCCGTTTGCCAAAAATAGGCCGCAGGCACAGCCGCGCCCAAAAACGACCGCCCGAAGGCCCCCGTCCCACAACCCCCCCTGCGGAAAATGCCCAAAACGAGGGGTGGGCTATAGCCTTGGTGGGGGGCTGGGTCGAACTTCGTCTGCCGGACTCGGAATGGGGCGAGACTTTGCGAGGGGCCTCCATGTGCCAAAAATAGGCTGCGGCACGGCCACGCCCAAAAACGACAGCCCGAAGGCCCCCGTCCCACAACTCACCAGCGGAAAATGCACAAAACGACGGGTGGGCTTTAGCCTTGGTGGGGGCTGGGGCCCACGTCGTCCGCCGGACTCGGAAGGGGACGAGACTTTGCGAGCGGCCTCCGTGTGCCAAAAATAGGCCGCGGGCACGGCCGCGCCCAAAAACGACCGCCCGAAGGCCCCCGTCCCACAACCCACCTGCGGAAAATGCCCAAAACGAGGGGTCGGCTTTAGCCTTGGTGGGGGGCTGGGGCGAACTGCGTCCGCCGGACTCGGAATGGGACGAGACTTTGCGACCGGCGTCCATGTACCAAAAATAGGCCGCGGGCACAGCCGCGCCCAAAAACGACCGACCGAAGGCCCCCGTCCCACAACCCACCAGCGGAAAATGCCCAAAACGAGGGGTGGGCTTTAGCCTTGGTGGGGGGCTGGGGCCAACTTCGTCCGTCAGACTCGGAATGGGGCGAGACTTTGCGAGCGGCCTCCGTGTGCCAAAAATAGGACGGGGACACGGACGCGCCCAAAAACGACCCCCCGAACGCCCCCGTCCCACAACCCCCCTGCGGAAAATGCCCAAAACGAGGGGTGGGCTATAGCCTTGGTGGGGGGCTGGGGCCGACTTCGTCCGCCGGACTTAGAATGGGGCGAGACTTTGCGAGCGGCCTCCGTGTGCCAACAATAGGCCGCGGGCATGGCCGCGCCCAAAAAAGACCGCCCGAAGGCCCCCGTCCCACAACCCACCAGCGGAAAATGCCCAAAACGAGGGGTGGGCTTTAGCCTTGGTGGGGGGCTGGGGCGAACTGCGTCCGCCGGACTCGGAATGGGACGAGATTTGCGACCGGCGTCCATGTACCAAAAATAGGCCGCGGGCACAGCCGCGCCCAAAAACGACCGACCGAAGGCCCCCGTCCCACAACCCACCAGCGGAAAATGCCCAAAACGAGGGGTGGGCTTTAGCCTTGGTGGGGGGCTGGGGCCAACTTCGTCCGTCAGACTCGGAATGGGGCGAGACTTTGCGAGCGGCCTCCGTGTGCCAAAAATAGGACGGGGACACGGCCGCGCCCAAAAACGACCCCCCGAAGGCCCCCGTCCCACAACCCCCTGCGGAAAATGCCCAAAACGAGGGGTGGGCTATAGCCTTGGTGGGGGGCTGGGGCCGACTTCGTCCGCCGGACTTAGAATGGGGCGAGACTTTGCGAGCGGCCTCCGTGTGCCAACAATAGGCCGCGGGCACGGCCGCGCCCAAAAATGACCGACCGAAGGCCCCCGTCCCACAACGCCCCAGCGGAAAATGCCCAAAACGAGGGGTGGGCTTTAGCCTTGGTGGGAGGTTGGGGCCAACTTCGTCCGCCGGACTGGGAATGGGGCGAGACTTTGCGAGCGGCCTCCGTGTGCCAAAAATAGGACGCGGGCACGGCCGCGACCAAAAACGACCCCCCGAAGGCCCCCGTCCCAACACCCCCCTGCAGAAAATGCCCAAAACGAGGGGTGGACTGTAGCCTTGGTGGGGGGCTGGGGCCAACTTCGTTCGCCGGACTGGGAATGGGGCGAGACTTCGCGAGCGGCCACCGTGTGCCAAAAATAGGCCGCGGGCATGGCCGCGCCCAAAAAGGACCCCACGAAGGCCCCCGTCCCACAACCCCCCTGCGGAAAATGCCCAAAACGAGGGGTGGGCTATAGCCTTGGTGGGGGGCTGGGGCCGACTTCGTCCGCCGGACTCAGAACGGGGCGAGACTTTGCGAGCGGCCTCCATGTGCCAAAAATAGGCTGCGGGCACGGCCGCGCCCAAAAAAGACCGCCCGAAGGCCCCCGTCCCACAACCCCCCTGCGGAAAATGCCCAAAACGAGGGGTGGGCTATAGCCTTGGTGGTGGGCTGGGGGCAACTTCGTCCGCCGGACTCGGAATGGGGCGAGACTTTGCGAGCGGCCTCCGTGTGCCAACAATAGACCGCGGGCAGGGCCGCGCCCAAAACGAGGGGTGGGCTATAGCCTTGGGTGGGGGGTGGTGCGAACTTCTTCCGCCGGACTCGGAATGGGACGAGACTTTGCGAGCGGCCTCCAGGTGCCAAAAATATACCGCAGGCACGGCCGCGCCCAAAACCGACCGCCCGAAGGCCGCAGTCCCACAACCCACCTGCGGAAATTGCCCAAAACGAGGGGTGGGCTTTAGCCTTGGTGGGGGGCTGGGGCCAACTTCGTCCGCCGGGCTCGGGATGGGGCGAGACTTTACGAGCGGCCTCCGTGTGCCAAAAATAGGCTTCTGGTATTGCCGCGCCCAAAAACGACCGACAGAAGGCCCCCGTCCCCCAACCCCCCACCGGAAAATGCCCAAAACGAGGGGTGGGCTATAGCCTTCGTGGGGGACGGGGGCCAACTTCGTCCGCCGGACTCGGAATGGGGCTAGACTTTTGTGAGCGCCTTCGTGTGCCAAAAATAGGGCGCGGGCACGGCGGTGTCCACGAACGACCGCCCGAAGGCCGTCGTCCCTAACCCCCCAGCGGAAAATGCCCAAAATGAGGGGTGGGCTACAGCCTTTATTGGGAGGCGGGGGCCAACTTCGTCCGCCGGACTCAGAATGGGGCGAGACTTTGCGAGCGGCCTCCATGTGCCAAAAATAAGCCGCGGGTAAGGCCACACCCAAAAATGAGCGCCCGAAGGCCCCCGTCCCCCAACCCTCTAGCGGAAAATGCCCAAAATGAGGGGTGGGCTATAGCCTTGTTGGGGGGCGGGGGCCCACTTCGCCCCCGGACTCGGAATGGGGCGAGACTTTGCGAGCGGCCTCCATGTGCCAAAAATAAGCCGAGGGTAAGGCCACACCCAAAACGAGTGCCCGAAGGCCCCGTCCCCCAACCCTATAGCGGAAAATGCCCAAAACGAGGGGTGGGCTATAACCTTGGTGGGGGGGCTGGGGCCAAGTTCATCCGCCGGACTCGGAATGGGGCGAGACTTTGCGAGTGGCCTACGTGTGCCCAAATTAGGCTGCGGCCACGGCCGCGTCCATAAACGAGCGCCCGAAGGCCCCCGTCCCACAAACCCCAAACGGAAAATGCCCAAACGAGGGTGGGCGATAGCATTGGTGCGGGGGTGTACGAACTTGTCCTCCGACTCGGAATGGTACGATACGTTGCGAGTGGCCTCCGTGTTGCCACAAATAAGCCGCAGGCACGGCCAGCGCCTAAAAACGACCGACCAAAGGCCCCCGTCCCCCTACCCCCCAGCGGAAAATGCCCAAAACGAGGGGTGGGCATTAGCTTGGTGGGGGGGGGCCAACTTCGTCCGCCGGACTCGGAAAGGGGCGAGGCTTTGTGAACGGCCTCCGTGTGCAAAATTAGCTGCGGGAATGGCCGCGCCTAAAAAATGACTTCCCGAGGGCCCCCGTCCCCCAACCCCCCAGCGGAAAATGCCCAAACCGAGGGGTGGGCGATAAACCTTGGTGGGGGGCAGGCGCCAGCTTCGTCCACCGTACTTGGAATAGGCCGAGGACTTTGCGAGCGGCCTCCGTTTGCTAAAAATATGCTTCTGGCAGTGCCGCGCCCAAAAACGACTGACAGAAGGCCCCCGTCCCCCAACCCCCCACCGGAAAATGCCCAAAATGAGGGGTGGGCTATAGTCTTGGTGGGGCGGTGGGCGAACTTCGTACGTTGGACTCGGAAATGGGGGTGAGACTTTACGAGAGGCCCTCCAGGTGCCAAAATAGGCTGCGGGCATGGCCACGCCTAAAACAAGCTACCGAAGGCCCCCGTCCCACAACCCCCCAGCAGAAAATGCCCAAAACAAGGGGTGGGCTATAGCCTTGGGGGGGGGGGCTTGGGCCAACTTCGTCCGCCGGACCTCGGGATGGGGCTACACTTTGGGAGCAGCCCTCGGTGTGCCAATAATAGGAGGTCGCAGGCATGGCCGCGTGCAAAAAGGAGGCTCCGGAAGGCCCCCGTCCCACAAACCCCAGGCGGAAAATGCCCAAAACGAGGGGTGGCCTATAGCCTTGGTGGGGGGGTGGGTGCGAACTTCGTCCGCCGGACTTCGAATGGGGCAAGACTTTGCGAGCGACCTCCCGGTGCCAAAAATAGGCCGTAGCCCCGGCCGCCCAAAAATGAGAGACCGAAGGCCCCCGTCCCCCAAGCCCCCAGCGGAAAATCCCCAAAACGATGGGTGGGCTATAGCGTTGGTGGTGGGATGGGGCCAACTTCGCCCGCTGGACTCGAAGTGGGGCGAGACTTTGCGAGCGGCCTCCGTGTGCCAAAAATAGGCTGTGGGCACGGCCGTGCCCAAAAAGAAGCGCCTGAAGGCACCCGTCCCACAACCACCCGGCGGAAAAAGCCCAAAACGAGGGGTGGGCGGTAGCCTTGGTGGGGGGCTGGGGACAACTTCGTCCGCAGGACTCGGAATGGGGCGAGACTTTGCGAGCGGCCTCCGTGTGCCAAAAATAGGCCGCGTGCACGGCCGTGCCCAAAAATGAGCGCCCGAAGGCCCCTGTCCCCCAACCCCCAGCGGAAAATGCCAAAAATGAGGGGTGGGCTATAGCCTTGGTGGGGGGCTGGGGCCAAGTTCGTCCGCCGGGCACGGAATGGGGCGAGACTTTGCGAGCGGCCGCCGTGTGCCAAAATAGGCCGCGGGCACGGCCGCGACCAAAAACGATAGCACGATGGCCCCCGTCCTACAACCCACCAGCGGAAAATGCCCAAAATGAGGGGCGGGCTATAGCCTTGTGGGGGGCTGGGGCCAACTTCGTCCGCCAGACTCGGAATGGGGTGAGACTTTGCGAGCGGCCTCCGTGTGCCAAAAATAGGCCGCGGGCACGGCGGCACCAAAAAACGAGCGCCCGAAGGCCCCCGTCCCCCAACCCTCTAGCGGAAAATGCCCAAAATGAGGGGTGGGCTATAGCCTTGTTGGGGGGCGGGGGCCCACTTCGCCCCCGGACTCGGAATGGGGCGAGACTTTGCGAGCGGCCTCCATGTGCCAAAAATAAGCCGAGGGTAGGCCACACCCAAAACGAGTGCCCGAAGGCCCCCGTCCCCCAACCCTCTAGCGGAAAATGCCCAAAACGAGGGGTGGCTATAACCTTGGTGGGGGGCTGGGGCCAAGTTCATCCCCCGGACTCAGAATGGGGCGAGACTTTGCGAGTGGCCTACGTGTGCCCAAATTAGGCTGCGGCCACGGCCGCGTCCATAAACGAGCGCCCGAAGGCCCCCGTCCCACAACCCCCAACGGAAAATGCCCAAAACGAGGGGTGGGCTATAGCATTGGTGCGGGGGTGGTACGAACTTTGTCCTCCGGACTCGGAATGGTACGATACGTTGCGAGTGGCCTCCGTGTGCCACAAATAAGCCGCGGGCACGGCCGCGCCTAAAAACGACGACCAAAGGCCCCCGTCCCCCTACCCCCCAGCGGAAAATGCCCAAAACGAGGGGTGGGCTTTAGCCTTGGTGGGGGGGGCCAACTTCGTCCGCCGGACTCGGAAAGGGGTGAGGCTTTGTGAACGGCCTCCGTGTGCCAAAATTAGGCCGCGGGAATGGCCGCGCCTAAAAATGACTTCCCGAGGGCCCCCGTCCCCCAACCCCCCGGAAAATGCCCAAACCGAGGGGTGGGCGATAACCTTGGTGGGGGGCAGGCGCCAGCTTCGTCCGCCGTACTTGGAATAGGCCGAGACTTTGCGAGCAGCCTCCGTGTGCTAAAAATATGCTTCTGGCGTGGCCGCGCCCAAAAACGACTGACAGAAGGCCCCCGTCCCCCAACCCCCCACCGGAAAATGCCCAAAATGAGGGGTGGGCTATAGTCTTGGTGGGGGGGTGGGGCGAACTTCGTACGTTGGACTCGGAATGGGGTGAGACTTTGCGAGAGGCCTCCAGGTGCCAAAAATAGGCTGCGGGCATGGCCACGCCGAAAAACAAGCTACCGAAGGCCCCCGTCCCACAACCCCCCAGCAGAAAATGCCCAAAACAAGGGGTGGGCTATAGCCTTGGGGGGGGGCTTGGGCCAACTTCGTCCGCCGGACTCGGGATGGGGCTACACTTTGGGAGCAGCCTCC
>VKKW01000492.1:0-65925 GCA_018350135.1 Citrus trifoliata | reverse complement strand
ATGCGAGGCAGCGCGCGCAACCATCGCGCGCAGCATGCGAGCAGCGCGCGCAACCATCGCGCGCAGCAAGAGTGCCAGCGCGCGCAACCATCGCGATTCTGCCAAGCCCGTTTCCTTGGCTGTGGTTTCGCTGGATAGTAGACAGGGACAGTGGGAATCTCGTTAATCCATTCATGTTCGCCACTAATTAGATGACGAGGCATTTGGCTACCTTAAGAGAGTCATAGTTACTCCCGCCGTTTACCCGCGCTTGGTTGAATTTCTTCACTTTGACATTCAGAGCACTAGGCAGAAATTACATTGCGTGAGCATCCGAAGGGACCATCGCAATGCTTTGTTTTAATTAAATAGTCGGATTCCCCTTGTCCGTACCAGTTCTGATTCGACTGTTCGATGCCCGGGGAAGGTCCCCGAAAGGGCCGTTCCCAGTCCGCCCCCCGGCTGGCACGCAGCGACCCGCTCTCGCCGCGGTGGCAGCTCGAGCAGTCCGCCGACAGCCGACGGGTTCGGGACTGGGACCCCCGTGCCCAGCCCTCAGAGCCAATCCTTTTCCCGAAGTTACGGATCCATTTTGCCGACTTCCCTTGCCTACATTGTTCCATCCACCAGAGGCTGTTCACCTTGGAGACCTGATGCGGTTATGAGTACGACCGAGCGCGGGCGGCACTCGGTCCTCTGGATTTTCAAGGGCCGCCGAGGGCGCACCGGACACCGCGCGACGTGCGGTGCTCTTCCGGCCGCTGGACCCTACCTTCGGCTGAGCCATTTCCAGGGTGGGCAGGCCGACAGGCATGCGCACACTCGAACCCTTCTCAGAAAAGCTTATAGAGTTTATAATAAAAGAACTTTAGTTGTGGAAGAATCCATGCATGTTACTTTTGATGAGTCTAACCCCTCCTCTGCAAAGAAAGGAGTTGCTAATGATGATGCAGATGGAGATTTACAAGAAGAATCATCAAAAGAGATTCAAGAGAATGCATCACAAGAAAATCAAGAGGATAGACAAGAAGAGCAAACAAATACGGAGCTGAAGCAACAAGAAGGTATTTCTCAAACACTCCCCAAGGAGTGGAGGTATGTCTCTTCACATCCTATAGATGTAATTTTAGGAGATCCCTCACAAGGTGTTACAACTAGATCATCTCTTAAGAATACTTGTGAGCATAATGCATTTATCTCTCAAATTGAACCCAAATCCTTTACGGATGCGGAAAATGATGAATCTTGGATTATGGCAATGCAAGAGGAGTTAAATCAATTTGAACGAAACAATGTGTGGAAATTAGTTCCTAAACCAGAACATCAATCTGTAATAGGTACTAAATGGGTGTTTAGAAATAAGATGGATGAATCCGGTGTGGTTGTAAGAAATAAAGCTAGATTAGTGGCTCAAGGTTACAACCAAGAAGAAGGAATTGATTTTGATGAAACCTTTGCACCTGTAGCAAGGTTAGAATCCATTAAGATATTGTTAGCATATGCATGTCATAAGGATTTTATTTTATATCAAATGGATGTCAAGAGTGCTTTCTTAAATGGATATATTTTGGAGGAAGCTTATGTGAAACAACCTCCTGGTTTTGAAAATGAAAAATTTCCAAATCATGTTTATAAGTTGCTTAAAGCCTTGTATGGATTAAAACAAGCACCTAGAGCATGGTATGATAGACTTAAAAATTTCTTTCTAGAAAATGATTTTTCTATGGGTAAAGCGGATACTACTCTATTTGTTAAGCATAAGAACCAAGACATACTTATTGTTCAAATTTATGTTGATGATATTATTTTTTGTTCTACTAATGAGTTGTTGTGTAAAGAATTTTCATCGTGTATGAGAAAGAATTTGAGATGAGTATGATGGGAGAGTTGAAATACTTCTTTGGACTTCAAATCAAACAAAACGAAGAAGGAATTTTCATAAATCAAGCCAAGTACGTAAAGGATCTACTCAAACAATTCGGCATTGATGACTCAAAGACCAAGAATACACCAATGAGCACAACAACCAAGCTGGACAAAGATGAAAAAGGCAAAGAAGTGGATATCAAAATGTATCGAGGTATGATCGGATCCCTACTTTATTTGACTGCAAGTCGACCCGATATCATGTTTAGTGTATGTTTGTGTGCAAGATTTCAGTCATGTCCCAAGGAATCCCATTTGCTTGCTGTTAAAAGAATTTTCCGTTATTTGAGTGGAACCATAGATATTGGCCTTTGGTATCCTAGGGGAACTCATATAGATTTAACATGTTATTCGGATGCGGACTTTGCCGGTTATAAAGTGGATAGGAAGAGCACTAGTGGTACTTGCTATATTCTAGGACACTCTCTTGTTTCATGGTTTAGTAAGAAACAAAATTCTGTCGCACTTTCAACTACCGAGGCTGAATATATAGCTGCCGGAAGTTGTTGTGCACAAACACTCTGGATGAAACAAACACTTAGAGATTATGGCATTAATCTTGAACAAATTCCTATTAAGTGTGATAATACTAGTGCTATAAATCTTTCAAAGAATCCCATTCAACACTATCGAACCAAGCATATAGAAATAAGACATCATTTCTTGAGAGATCATGTTTAAAAGGGAGATATTGCATTAGAGTTTATTTCTACGGAAAAACAACTTGCCGATATTTTCCCAAAACCACTTTGTGAAGAACAATTTTCAAAAATTCGGCATGAACTTGGGATGATGAGTGTACTGAATTGATTGACTATTATTTATGAAAGGGAAAATATCTATCGTCCACTCGTTTTTTACACATTTTTCAAAAATACACAATTCCTTCATTTTTTGGCTGAAATCCACCTAAAGTTACATTTTTTTTCACTTTTCCACTTCCGTTTGGAATCCGTTAAGAAAACTAACGGAAATTTAAAAAAATGACCATTTTACCCCCAAAACGAAAATTACAATTTCACCTTAAAAATTATAAAAAATAATAAGATTAAATCTAATAATTTTCCCCATCGGTCAATAAAGAAATTAATTTTACAACCATCAAATGCAAGATTTTTTTTAAAATATGTCGGTAATTAAGATGCTAAATTATAACAGTAGTATTAAAAATAGTCCAATCTCACAAACCATCAATTGAATTTAAGATAAGTAAAGTTTTATTATTTATTGAGTTATAATCTCTAGTAGTTAAGATTTTTTTGTACTTCATTAACGTACCAATAATGATATTCATTATTAAATCTTATTATTTTTGACATTTTTAGGGTGAAATTATAATTTTCGTTTTGGGGGTAAAATGGTCATTTTTTTTAAGTTTCCGTTAGTTTTCTTAACGGATTCCAAACGGAAGTGGAAAAGTGAAAAAAAATGTAACTTTAGGTGGATTCCAGCCAAAAAATGAAGGAATTGTGTATTTTTGAAAAATGTGTAAAAAATAGGTGGACGGTGGATATTTTCCCTTTATGAAATGCTTGAGCTTGATAGTCAAATGATGAATTTTCCTTGATAACTCTTGATTATATGAATTAATTGGTTGAAAACATGTTCATGAATCATGCATTAAAATGGCTCATAAAATATTTTCAGATCAATTAAATGATCTTGGAATATATTATTTGCTGGCCAAAAATTAAATCAAATGTGCGAAATTACAGATAAAATAAACGGTTAGCCGTTTCCAATAAACAAATCACCGTTTAATTCCAGAAACGAGATTATATGTCTGTCCATTTACTCTTTCACCGTTTGCTACAATCGGTGAACCGTTTTACAACAGAGAGTCCTCTAATAGTTACTCCTTAGTCGTTAAGTGCTTAGGCTTTCACCGTTGCCCTTTCTTTAGCCTCTAGAAGTTACCCCTTAACCGTTTAAATAAACGGTTAACCGTTTTCGCGAGTATAAAAATTGTTCAAAGGTTTTCTTTTCCTTCACCAGTTATCCTTTCACCGTTTCAGCCATTGTTGCGCAGCCGAAGGTTTCTCTACCCTCAAACCCTCATTTTTCTTGCTTATCTTACCAAATCAAACCTTCAACATCATTTCTTATCACCTTTAGAACAATTCCACCGATTCAAAACGTCAAATCAAGCCCAAAATTCAAAAATCCCAAATCGAAACCCTAACTGCCGTGGGTCGGGTTTCTTCATTTTTAATCCAATTCTTCCCCTTCTTCAACCAAATTGAGCATCCAACTCACATCCCCTATTCATTCATAAGCCAATCATCAATTCATTTTCTTCTCTCCTACATTTTCCACACTCCATTGTGTTTCTGCATGGCTGAACCCTCTCGGAGAAATCCCAGGCGTAAATTTGTGCCTCCAAGGAATCCTATACCACCTTGGGAAGTCGCTGAATTTGCACGCATTCACTCCCCACACCTTCCTTAGCCAAGCAATTCGAAGATCGCTTCAACGGTCGAAAGGTACTTGACTCATTCTTTGTTGACATTGATGATTTCCGTAATTTAGTTGTTTGTGGTAGAAGCATTCGGGATATGCTTCAGCCTTGGGAGGCTGCCATTGACCTTGATGACCGAGTTTATCCAAATTTAGTGTGAGTCTTTTATTCCAACATGGAAATCTCCGATACTCGCCCAAATAGGATAGTCACTCAAGTCATCCGTGTGCCAATAGAGTTTGATGATGCAGATCTGGCTGACTTTCTCGGTATCTCTTGTGAGGGGCTTGATATTTACACCTCTAGGAATGCCCTTTCCTTTGACAGTTTTTGTCATACTGATGGCATCCGCAATATTTGTTGTCGTCGAGACTTGTCCGATGAGATTTGTTTGCTTCCTTTTCGGTCTCAACTTTTACCCCTCCAAATCTGCATTCTTCACACTATTTTACAGCACATAGTGACACCTAGAAAGGGTCACTCGGATGAGGTTACGAGGTTGGACGTTGCCCTACTAGATAGCCTACTTACAGACCGTCCCATTAACCTCGGGTATATTATTGTACGACACATGTTGAGCACTCCCGCGGTCAATCACCGCTTGCTTCATTATGGCAGTATCATTACTAAGATACTGTGACGCTTTGAGGTGCCTCTTCTTGATACTGGACACATGGAGACTAGACGGATTGGTCCCGAGGCCATGACTAGTATCAGTTTCTCTAGGAAGAATGGAGAGTGGATAAAGACAAGCAACTCCAAAAACTAGGGATACCTTGATTGCTCCAGAGGACGATTAGATGCTCAATGATATCTATCCTCCCGATCAGCTTCTTGACTTTTGATTAGGAGCTCATCCTCATCCTCCGCGTTGTCATTTTATCCCTCGGCCTCCAGCTGACTCAGACATTGAGGAGCGTGCGATGGATGCTGACATTCCCTCCTCTTCTGAGCCGCCTCCTGCTCCTGAGCCATATGCTGTTCCTAAGTAGCCATCTGCCTCTATGCCGCCTCCTGCTCCAGTTCAGCCCCCTGCTTCAGACGTTGTGCAGCAGCTGATTGCTAATGTTCACCGAATTTCAGAGCGCCAGCAGCTGATTCTTGATCGGTTGGACACTGTTTCCCGTGACCACCAGCAGCTACGTTCTGACTTTCAGACCTTCCAGCAGCAGAGCATTGATCAGCAGCTTGAGCTTATCGCTGGACAGCGCACTCTTCTTCGCTATTTCGGCTATGATCCGGGGAGCACATCTTCTCCGCCTCCATAGTTTCTGGGTTCTGTTTTCGCACATACATCTCATATTTTGGTTGTTTGCATGTTGCCATTTATATTTTTATATACATTGTTTCCTCTATATACTCTTTCTGGATTTTGATGACATGTTTGTGATGTTCTTGATGATTGGATGACTTGGTTATTAGTTTGTGGTTTATTGGATATTGAATTGTTGGTTTGTGTGTTCATAGAGTTGTTGGGTTGTTGAAAGAGGAAGTTGGCGTTAATCTATTTTGGAAGTGTTTTAATCTCATTTTGTATTAGTGGTTTTGCTCATTTTTAAGGGGAAACTCTGCCAAAATTTTTGCTCGCCAAAACCGGGTAACTTCTTTAACGGATTTGCGTTTTTCCTATTCTCTCTTTTCTTTTTTATGATGAAGGGGGAGATAATTATGATATTTAAAATGGATTTATGGTATTTAAGATGGATTTAAAATGGGGAGATTAAGAATGTATTTAAAAATGTTTTCTTGAGCAAAAATCCTGTTATTAAACATTTCTCAATTTGGCCATACATTTAGGGGGAGCACATATTAAGGGGGACCTAAACATTGATCGAAATTTGTCATCATCAAAAAGGGGGAGATTGTTAACATTAATATGTTAATAATATTGATTTTGATGATAACAAATTTTAAATGGTTTTTGATAAAAATATTGGAGCTATTCCTTAATAAACGAAAGCCTTAATAATCATTCCATTCATTTTTCATAAAAGATGGACTTCCAAATTAGAAAAAGATTCTCTGCAAAAACTGGTTTAAAATGTAATTCTGGAAATAAACGGTAAACTGTTTTCCTTTAAATGGTTAACCGATTAATACCAGAGAGCAACATATTGCCTAAAGCTCTAACCGTTTATGATAAACGGAAAACACAAAAGATGGGAAGGCTACCGGAACTTAACGGTGAACCGTTTATTTTAAACGGTGAACCGTTTATTTTAAACGGTTAACCAATAACTTCCAAACTTGAAGGTTGTCCTCCTCTGACACTATTTAATGAAACCAAATAAGGCTGAATTGTTTTGCAGGTTACTGGAGACAAACGGCGAACCGTTTATTACAAACGGTTAACCGATAATATCCAGAGAAGTCACTTCATGCAAATCCTTAACCGTTTAATATAAACGAATAAATGATGTTCATTTTGCAAGTTACTGGAGACAAACGGC
This sequence comes from Citrus trifoliata, assembly GCA_018350135.1. Taxonomy (NCBI): domain Eukaryota; kingdom Viridiplantae; phylum Streptophyta; class Magnoliopsida; order Sapindales; family Rutaceae; genus Citrus; species Citrus trifoliata. Next base: position 59,112 of record VKKW01000492.1, on the reverse strand, counting down.
GAACCGTTTATTACAAACGGTTAACCGATAATATCCAGAGAAGTCACTTCATGCAAATCCTTAACCGTTTAGTGTAAACGGATAACTAATGTTCATCTTGCAGGTCTCTGGAATTTAACGGTGAAAGGTTAATCCTTAACGGCAAACTGTTTATTTGAATTTTGGCCCAACGGTAACTTTTGACCAACCTAAACGGTTAACCGTTTATGGTTAACGGCGAACCGTTTTCTGACCGACAGTTTGTAACGGCTAGATTTTCAGCTCCAGATATAAATAAGCTCATTCAAATTCAAAGGGGGTTGATCACAACACGACTACTGAGCTTATACTTGAGAGTACAATCTTCATTGAGCTTTTAAAATACATTCTTGCTTCATCTATTCACATGTTGGGCATCATTGTGTAATCTTATAAATTGTGAGAGGCAAAACAAATCTAAAATCTTTTGCTTTGAGTGATTGTAAGTGTTGGGATACACTTGGGTTTAAGAGATTGAGATAATCTCTTGTTGTAAAGGTTATTGATACCTTGGAAGTCAAGTGTAAGCATTTGAAGCCTTGGAGGCTTGCTTAGTGGAATCCTCAAGCTCGAATAGCTTGGAGGTGTGGACGTAGGCAAGGTTGGCCGAACCACGTAAAAGTCTCAGTGTTTGATTCTCTCTTTCCTTATCCTTTTTGTTGTAGCTAATTCATTTGTTATTGCATTGAATTTGTTTCAAATTTGCATTGAGTTTTTAATTTTAAATTGAATAATTTTTTAGAATTCCAATTCACCCCCCTCTTGGGTTGCATAACTAGTATTTCAATAAGAAGCATTAGATTGAATCATGCTTGCCATTGATGGCTCTGATACCATGATAGAACACTACTACAAAAATGAACATAGATGATGTTTAAATTAATCTTATGATGACGAAGTAAAATTAGTCATCTTTGCAACAGTCATCTAAAACGAGGTACAAAAGATGACGCATAAAGAGAGTCATCTAATAAGTATCATAGATGACTCATTTCTCAAAAAGCAGTCGTCTAATGTTGTTCTAATTTTCGGCAGCACGGTGTTCAATATGCACATAGGTGACTTACTTTTCAAAAAATCAGTCATCTATAATAATAACGGTTATGCACATAGGTGACTTACTTTTCAAAAAATCAGTCATCTATTATTATTATTATTATTATTATTATTATTATTATTATTATTATCATTATCATTATCATTATCATCATCATCATCATCATCATCATCATCATCATCATCATTATTATTATTGCGATTATTTTTTTTGAAAAGCTGCAACATAAAAATAAATATTCAAGCAATTGCAATAGTCGTATATAAATTTGGTAAATGACAAACAATACCAAAAATATTCTTTATGTTTACAATTTCCAAATAAAAGTAACTAGATATCCATAACTCTTTTTTCTTAAAATAGAACCGTATTACATTCTTCACAAGAACAACAAAATGCAGCTACCCCTCCGGTTGGCTACTCCAATAATCATGCTACTCCAATAATCATGCCAAACTCAAAGGGAGTTGGAGAGTGAAATCTTTAGATGAACCTTCCTTAATTACAAAATGAAAATAATTGAAATAATTTTATAAACTTTTTAATATCTTATTGGAAACAAAGATAATAACAAAGATGTAGATAAAAATAATTAATAATCCTATTCATTTACTAACCTCACAAAGTCATTGTGCTACAAAATTTAGCGAAAAATGTTCTGCCATATGTACTCTGCCCACTCCACTCTTACTTTATCAATATCTTTTTGGGTGAAACTATCTCGTCCAACAAACTATATATCATGCACAAAATCGTCAACATTAATACATGCATCAACCTTATGAAATCTATAAATTTTAAAAGGATAAGGAGATAACTACCAAGTTTTTTATCGAATCAGCCTGGTTTTCAATGATTTCCTTCATAAATCTCATGACATAATATCCACATTCGGTATTTGTAGTTTGTTGAGGACACTACACATAAATTGTGAACTAATTAATGTCATTTACATATGTAAATAAATTTAAATTGAACATACATATGTACAATTTTATATACCTTAACCCTTTTCCAAACAAAGGATTTTCGATTCACATTTCCCATTTTTGCTACAAAAATCTTGAAAGCACTTAAGATACATAATTAAATACACATTTAGTCAAGCATGTTTTAATAAATGCATTATAATTGACAAAAAATGACAATAACTTACAGTGATACAAAGTTCTTCAAATCAGGGCGAGGTTCATGACCGAGTAAATCAAAAAAAATATACTATAAATTTGTGCGGATCCACAACAATCAACATCCAATGTTTGCTATATATAATGATAAATATCAGCCTTGCATATTTTTGTAAAAGAAAAAAAGAATAAACTCCAAATGCTATATACAATTAATAAAATAACAAACCTGGTATTGTAAGGAAACATCAAAAGCTGTTGTGGATCAAGTATTTCAATTCTTGATACCATTGCACGAGCTCTAGTCTTATCATTATTTCCGGTTTCATCACAAAAGATTGAAGGATTACCAAATTTGTAAATATGTTCCTGGGGACGATCCTTCAAGACTTCCTAAAGATGCCTACAAAAAACAAGTAATAATTACTTCACTGCATAAATAAAAATTATAACTAATTATTTTTCCAAGAAAATAAGTAATTTAATTAAATTACTTCATGTAACAAATTATTGTTGTGACCCCAATTTTGTCCATGCTACAGAATTGTACAATGTCATCAACTGATAAATATAATTCAGCTTGTTCATTGTTGAAGATCCCTGGATAAATTTCAATAAATAATGTTTTAGTCAACACTCGGCGAGCGTACTTGCAAAGAGCATCTATTCTTGCTAGCACTTTGTATTCCTGCATATTCTCAATAGATTTATTTATATAACTACAAATATGTATGAGATATCTACAAGAGAAAACAAAAATTAATTAACTAAAACACAAAAAGGAATAAGACATTATAGGCGCCAATGATATGCTCAGCTAAATGCTAAATTTATACATGAGTGCAACATATAATGACAGAATACTTGGACCCCATGTGATTTTTTAAATCTTTCAATGCAATTTTTCAAAGGGTTAGTGTTCACTGTTCATCAAGCAAGAATATAATTTCGGATATGATTTGGGGTTTTTTTGACTTTGTGATGACCACATATTAAATGGAAAATGATATTTGAATAGTGGCAAGACAAAAACAATAACTACTGCAGCAAGAACATTACTATCATTTTTGTACAATACACATATTGCTATCTTTTAAACTTTACTTAGCTACAAGAGTTATATTTGACTGCAGTTTGTAAAATTTTCTAGACAGCTACAAGATAAATTATATGTATCAAACAAATAAACAACACTTCACGAATGTTATTTATTTGTTTGATACCCTATTCCCCACTCCAGAATAAAAAAAATTATTATTATTAATTTAAGACATACCAAAAGCAAACAATTAATTATAAATATATACCTCAAAATCATTCAAGATGACAAATTGCTTAGGCCAAGCAACATGGGATCCAATGGCATGGCTAACAATAACTAACTCATCCCTGACAGGCCTTGGTAAAAAGGTATCCCCTTTAATTGCTATATCAACAGCCACACGAACATCCGTGACTGCCAATGGTACTCCATGCACAGTAGAATTAGAATCATTGTTTTCTAACATTGTACCTTTGGCTACAATATTGTTTATGCTGCCCACTGCTAACATACATGATTTTCCCTACATCATCTATGAGTAAAGTATTAATCATAGCATTATAAGTGATTAAAATTTAAACTTTGAGATTTGAAATTAAAAAAAAAAAGAACTGCACTTATTTTTTTATGTATACTTGTTTCTTCTTGAAGCACTCATTTTGCATATGTACTTGTTTTTTCTTGGAGCACTTTTTCTTCATTTTTGGTTCTTCGGAGCAGCTGCCTTTTTCTGAGGGAACTTTTGGTGATTGGATCGGTAGGACTCCATTCTTTCGGAATTCTTCAAAAAAATGCATCATTTGTTCTTGTACAATCTTCCCCACATTTTGCTCTAACAGAAATTTTTCTTGTGAAATTTTCTCATAATTTTCCTCTAGTTGAGTTATACGCTCTTGTAACTCATTGTTGGATGAGAAGCTTCGTTTTTTCCTTCCAAAGTATGAAGAAGGTGTGGCAAAACGTCCTCCAGTTCTTACTCGACCTGAACTTTCAGGGGTTTCTAAAGCTATTGTTAGAACATCATTCCTACCACCAGTAGCTATAACCCCTTCCTTACTTTTCTTTGTTATCCCATCCTACATTTGAATAATAACAAGAAATTAGCAACTTTTTAGTTTATATGTTAAATTATTCAAAATCATATATTTATAAAACTTACTATTTCATCAGCCTTTTCTCTAACAACCTCGCTCGTGTATCTACCTTTCTTATTTTTACGTGCTGCTTTCCATAAGGTAGAGCGACTAATTTCTTCATTGTTTCCAGCAGCTTGTTGCTATATATAAATTTAAATGAATTAAAGTGATACATAATTATATACTCTATTAAATTATAATCTCTTTATAGTAATAAAGTTATTTTGATTCTAATAATATAATTATAATTATAGGTAGATTTTACAATATTCTATATGATGCTAAAGGAAAGAGGATGAAATGATTAATTAATATTGTAATATCACATAATATTATATAAATGCTTATTCTATTAATTCTCCATTAGTTTTTATTAGTTTTTTTAATAAGAAAGTATGTGTGTATATAAATTAATTTTAAGTTATTTGAAGAATTTGAAATATTTATAATTTTGCAACAAATCCCACATGACGCTTGTTGTTCTTGGTTTCCCAGTTTCGTAAAAGATAAGATGAAAGAAAAGAGAAGGGGAAAAGAAAAGAAAGATAATCCAATTAAAAGAAACAGGAGAGGTCAAATTGACGATTATGAAGGAAAAGAATAGAAGTCGTGAGGTTTTGAGATTGATAACTGATTAAATTTCAAAGGAGCATGACATGATTCGACCAAATTTATAACTTCCCTAAAATATTAATCCCCAGAAATTTTTTTACTGTTCATCCATCTTTTCAACATTTGCTATTCAAATAGAGTAAATTAGACAAAGAAAAGAAAAGAAAAAACAGCACATGTACGCCACCCACAATCAAACAATCTATCATTTTCTTTCTCAAACATGATTAAACAAAAGGAAAGAAAGTACCTAACCGAAACTTTTAAAATCCAATATACAAGGTAGCCGAATGCTTCAACAATTTCCTTGCTAGTGATGTGGTCCCAAGCTTTACAATCTTCTTGCCAACATGTGTGGTCCAGAGCTTCCAGATTTCTTCCCAATTTGTCTTCACTTCCACTATGTGTGAACAATTAGGGTTTACGATTTTGGGTCTATATAAATAATGGGTGAAATTAAGAGTTTGGATCTTGGAAATAGAAGATAGTAAGATGTTTTGTATGGGCAAAGGGGAATTTTACAGAGAAAGAAAGTCATAGAAGAATGGAGGTTGAAGCAAAGAGACAATGATATTTCGCGGTAGACAAAGAAAATAAAGAGGGAAAGTGGCTTTTTATACTACAAATTAAATGACACATTTTTAAAAGAAGAGTCACCTTTTAATTCATTAAAGATGACTTCTTATTTAGTAGTGAGTCATTTTTATGTCAGAAATAAAAATAATTTTATAATATATGACTTCCAAAAGAAAATAAAAGTCATCTAAACTAATAGATGATAATTAATAGTATGTTTGTCATGTATTACATGTCATCTTTGTCTTGTTTTGTAGTAGTGGAACTTTAAGTATTTGTGTTTGGCAAGCGAGAAAGCTAAAAGAAAATGAAAGAAAATATCATAATGAAGACTTGAGAAACTTCTTATTATTGGATCTGAACGGATTACACAGATATTTATATGACATGAGAACAGCTTGTTACAGTTTGTTAGTAATCTGTTACACATATATGAAGAATGCTTATTCAGAGTAACTAACTAAGCCACATCACGATACCACATCAGCTGAGGGAGTGAATCTGCTGCAGTCAAGCACAGCTGAATAAGCTGCACTCGATTCCTCTGTTCTTCATATTAAGCAGCTTCACTAACAAACCTCAACCTTAATAATACTAGTCCTGTAACAATTCTCAAAATGTGAGATAATATCCTAAGTGCATAGTTTATGTTTTATTATCATACGAGTGTTTTTCTCTCTATTTATCATCGACCGATGTGTACACAGTTTTGCAATTAACTAAAAAATATGAAAATGCTAAGTGATTTTGTGTCTATTTATCATCGATATGTACACATTTTTGCTATCATCGATCAGTGTATATAGTTCTGCTATTAACTTAAAAAATAGGAAAATATTATTTGAACAACATGAAGATAGAAATGACAATATTATAGCATGAACAGTGTTATCATTTTGTATGATACAATGTCAATATAACATGAACGGTATCAACATGTTTGTCTTCCCATTGTCTTGCTATAGGTCAAATAGCAGTGCTCTTAAGAATATAATCAACTATGAATTCATACTTATTTTAAAGAGAATTTCTAACATGCTTATCATGATTGAATTAATTGAATAAAGAAAAAAATAAACAATTGGATAACCAGAAAACACAGGCATAAACAATAAATTTCACTGCCGTTGTTAATTATTCATTACAAAAAATAAAATCGAAGAATTGGAATATGACACAATTGAAAAATATTTGGAACAGAAATTCATGCACAACTGATCATTAATTGACAAGATTACAAACTCTTCGCAGCTGCTATGATCAAGATTGCAGATATCAGTCCTCAAACTGGCAAAATTTTCGAAGGATTTTTGCCATTTTCATCAACAATGGAGTTAGTGGATCCATTACTAACAACTTGTGTAATTTTCTTCATGTTTTATGGGAAGACATTTGTATAAGTCGGACTCAAATTATATGGGAAGACATTTCTATAAGTCAGACTCAAAATATATTCAAAAGTGAAGTAAAGTAATCAAAATATATTCAAAAGTGAAGTAAAGTAATTTCAGAGACTCGGAATCTACTAACAACTACGGAAAGCTTCAAATCTGAACTGAATTGCCGCGGTTTCTTAAATTATATTCTATCAACTTGTGCCTCCAGAACAACAAATGAAATGGTCTAATTAATTACTTTCATTTACAATTATACCGACAAACATATATTATCTTCTGTTTTTTTTTTTTCAAATTACAAAAATGTATAATGTATGTAAAAGCATGTTGTTGAACGTATATGTCCGTATGTTATCGTAGTAGCACATATTTTAAAAAATAAAACAGTTGGACAAATTGAGAAATTTTTGTTAATTAAAGGCCAAACACTCAATCACGGATATAGTAAGCCTCACTCTTGAAGATGAAGTATAATCTTAGACTCTTAGTTACAAATATGATGACATATATATAACATTCAAATCGGTCACTTTGTCTCATCCATGTCATGTGAAAAGGTAGTGTGGGTCCACTAATAGAGACCAAACATACTTAAATGCAGCTTAATAGTTGAGGATTTCTCAAGTTGTATATTATTAGCCTAATAATTTTTCAAAGCCGATGTGAGATAATATATTGAATACACAGTAAATATTACTTATTTTCTGTAGGAAAGAACACTCATTCACTGTGGGTCAATGTTTTTAGATATTTTACTACACTCCCCATGGTAACTTCACCCTTGTTGGTTTTAATTGTCTTGATTTGCTTTGCTCAATGGAATATTATGTTCCACGGGTCCAGCTACAATACAACTGTTGTTTCATACCCCTTATTTTTTTCTTTTTCTAATCCAACCATTAGATCCAACCTAAGAGTTGTAAAGGCTATTCAAACCGTTGGGATGTTATTATTTAGTTATTAACAATGTGATCCCTTATGTTTACTTAAAGAATAAGAAAAGATTAAATTTCAAAATTTTGACACATTGGTCCGCTAAATATTTTATTACCAAAGGTAATTTAGTAAACAAATATATTTATATATTAAAAGTATGGATGAATTATTTTAACTTGTTAAAATACTCTCCACTTCCATTTACTTAAAATACCAATTATATTTTAATAATACTATTTTGTATTTAGTGTAACACAAAATTGGATAAGGTTTTATATAAATTTTGACAATATTAAAATAAAAAATAAATAAATATTAAATAAATACTTGGATAGTCATTTAAATTCATTATAGAGTTTATAAATAATATTTTCAAAATAATAAATTTCTATATGTAAATTTGAGATTATGTTAAATTACTTATGCTTTCTCCCACGTATGAAGCCGATCAATTATTTATTTAATATAAAAATAAATAAATTATATAATATTTATTCTATTACTTAAATTTAAAATTATAAAGAATGAAAATTAAATTTAAAATTATAATGAATGAAACTTAAATTTAAAATTAATTGAGAAGGAGATAGAGAGAATAAATATTTTAGAATTTTAAAATTATTATATTTTAATTAGGTTCATTACATAAAATTATTTAAAAAATTTAGTATTTATTATTTACAAAAAACAATGGGGATTGTTGAAGAAAATACCAAATTAACTTTATAGAATTTTAAAATTATTATATTTTAATTGGAGCTTATTGTATAAAATTTTTAAAACTTATAGTTTTTATTATTTATAAAAAATTACAGGGACTACTAAAAAAATACCAAAATAGTATTTGGTACAATGGCGGTAAAATAGTTTTGCCCTATGTTCCACATATTTATTGTAAAGGTAACAAAGTGGGGGATTTCTCAATTAATGATATCCTTGGTTGTCATTCTTTTACTTTGTGGAATTAATTAGCTACCACATTCAATTTGAATACTTCCACTTCTAAATTTTTGGGAGGTATATTTAATCATTCCCTTGTACTCTTTTATCTTACTAATAGTTTTCTTTTTAATTTAAAAACAATCAAAATTCTTGACAAGAAAATTTATTTCTTTATTTATCATTGATATATACATTGTTTGTCAGGGGCGGAATTTTATTTAGACTAGAGTATGCCATGGCACCTATAAACTTTTGTAGAATCAAGGAATTCCTAAATAAATTATGATGATATAATGAGTTTCAGGTAAAAAATCTTCATTTTGGCCCCACATTTTCTCACAATTTCTAAACTTTGGACAAAAATATTGTGTAATTTATATTGTCCTCAAAACATTAATTTTGATAACAACTGGTAGCTTCAAAATTATTAATTTATTATTAACAAATTCTTTTCTCTCTCCTCCTTTAAAAACAAGTGAACTTAATTTTTTAAACTATATGATCAGTTTTGAAAATTTTATATTATAATTTAGTCTGCGAAGTTTAACTTTGAGCTCGGCCCTCGCTGTTTGTTATTACTTTAAAATATAATCATCTATATAAGAAACATTCAATCTTTTGTTAAGAGAATTTGCAAACATAAAACAATAGATAATTTACCTTAATAATATTCTGTTCATATGTTGACCTTAGTACACGCGTATCGTATAATTTACGCGACGTCGCACTCAATTTACCTAATTTATTAATTTTATCCATACATATGTCAACGGTCAGCTCTGTTGATGCTGAGGAATTGGGAGTCCAGTGGAAATCATTAGATCAATAAACCAAAATACGTATGCAATATCAACAAACGCGTTGTGTCCAGCTAATAATTAAAATTGGAAGTGACTGTCAATTTCGAAATAGAAACCCCTTGCCATTGGGCTTAACTGCGAATTCCCTATAGGATTCCATAAATTCTAAATAAGAACTTTTAAATCCTGAGCTTTCACAGATGCCGACCGTTGAGCCTTGGATAATCTTCCAGGTTTTGAAAAGTTTCTTGTTCCACCTTGAAACTAACTGTATCACCACGGATGAGAGGAGCATGAAGTTATTCTGGTTGAATATCCAAGGTATCCTTGCGTTGAAGAACAGAAGCATGGGTTAATCGCATAAACAAAGTTCATGGTGTTTCATCAAGCAGTGGTTGCCTTTGACGTCCTTGGTGTTTCATCAAGGTACACCAATTCAGCCATGAATCCTTCCAGAGAAGTGATTTAATTAAAACTTACCAACAGCGTTTGGAATTTTCTTCATGTTTTATGGGGAGACTTTTTTGTAAGTCAAACTCAAACTATATTCAAAAGTGAAATAGTTGAGGGACATGGAATTATAACTACAACGGAAATCTTCAAATCTGAAATGAGTTGCCGCGGTTTCTTATATAACAAGCAATCAACTTGTGCCTGCAACAATTGAAATGTTCTAATAAATTTATTATTTTGATATATATTTTTTTAAAAAAAACGAAGGATAAACATGTACTGTCTTTTTTTTGTTTTTTACTTTTTGAGTTACAAAAATATATAATTTATGAAAAAGCGTGTTCTTATACATTTAGGTGTGTTATGGTGGCAGTATATACATTCACATTTTACATGCAGACCGATCTCTTTGCTTGGTTTTTATCATATCGAAAGGCAATTTGGCCTACTCGTGTACGAGTGCTCACGAGCCTTACTCATAGTTAAATGGTAGTTTAAAAGTTAAAAATTGTCTCTATTGAGGATATAAGGTCACATCGTTATTATCATATAGTAGGATATAAGGCCACATCGTTATTGGGATACCTTTAAAAGTTAAAGATTCTTCCACATCAACCCTTCCTCATTATCATGTAGTAGAGTAATATGGGCTTACATGTGCATGAGTACTTATGAGCTACCTTTAAAATTAAACATTATCCTTGCTTAACTTAGAATATCATTACACATTAGTTGAGTATAATATATTATTGGGCTACTAATATAAGCTTGATGCAAACCTCAACTCTTAAGTTAGTTTTTTAGTATAGTTTAGGCATATGGACTTCGATAGCCTCAACCTTAATAATATTAGCCCTATAATAATTCTCAAAATGTGGGATAATATCACTAATACGTAGTATTCATTTTATTATCATATGACTGATTTTGTCTCTATGTATCGTGGATCAATACATGCACAATTTTGCTATCGTAGATCATTATATACACAGATTTTCCATTACCATAAAAGTAGGGAAACGCTAAATGATTTTGTCTCTATTTGTCATCCACCAGTATATACACAATTTTGCTATCAACTTAAAAATAGGAGAATACTATTTGTATAGTAACAAGACAGTAGAAATATAGAAATGATAACATTATAACATGAACATTGCTGTCATTTTGTACGCTACAATGTCACTGCAACAGGAACAACACCCATATTTTTGTCTTCCCATTATCTTGCTGCAGTTCAAATAGTACTGCTCTTAAAAATATAATCAACTAAGAATTTCCACTTATTTTAAGAGAATTTGTAAAAGTTTATCATGATTGAATTAATTGAATAAAGAAAACAATAAACAATTGGATAAACAGAAAATAAAGATATAAACAATAGATTTTCCTGCCGTTGTTAGTTATTCATAACAAAAAATAAAATCAAAGAATTGAAATAAGACACAATTGAAAATAATTGAAACAGAAATTCATGGACAACTGATCATTAGTTGACAAGATTGCAAACTCTTCGAATTTCTCCATTAGAGCCAGTGAGAGGACTGATATCTGCCATCTTGATCATGGCAGCAGCAAAATCAGATTTAAATTTTGAAGGGTTTTTGCTATATTCATCAACAATGGAGTCAGTCGATCCACCACTAAACAGAACTTGGTCTGATGCAAGAAGTCCCTTCTTCTGAATGAGATTCTTGTAGTAATTGTTATCGAAAGAATTGGGTGTCACTAAATCAAGTGGTGATAGATTGCTGTCACCACCATTAGCCGGACACTGACGTGTACGAGTGCTCGCGAATCCAGCATCAATATTGCTTTGATTGCTATAAATCCTATCACGGAAAAATGCACACTGTGCTTGGCCAATTGTATGAGCTCCTGAATTTCAAATGAAACAACAAATTAATTAATATTATTGATTATTTAGTCATAGTTAATTAAGAAATATTATTTTTTATATGTATATATTATGGCGTGACAAATACACACATATATGTATGTATGTATGTATATAGAGAGAGAGGGGTGCCTGAAAGGGCGACCAAGTCTCTTGCATTCAAGCCTTTGGTAGCGAAGGTGGAAATAAGTTTGTCCAATCCATCTATAAAGCTGGGGAGGTTTTCTGCTAAGCTTCTGCTTGAAGTTGTTGAGTCTCTTCGACCAAGCTTAACAGTCCATGATGGTCCACCAACCTGTAATTAATATTTTCAAATTAATTAACTAACCAAAACTAACAATGAATTATATATTAAGATTAATAATAGAGAACGGTATCGGCTTATCACTATTTCTGTTAGCACCATGTCTCTTATTGTATTAATCTTGTAGAAAATTAATGATGATTTACTCACAGCAAAAGAAGCATCACGGGCTGCAACAGCAACGATATCAGTGCATGAAACAACTCCAGGGCAAACTCTCTCCAGTTGAGACTTGACACTATCTATAACTTCGAATCCTCTAGCTGATTTAAAATTTGGAAGTGCATTTTTCTCGCTGTCAATGGAGGAGGAATCGTCCAACAAAATGGACGCGTCACAACCTTGAACGAAGCAATCATGAAAATGGAGGCGAATGAGGGATGCCGACATCCTACGCTCTCGTGAAACAGCATTTCTAATGCCTGTTCGGATTGTGTTGAGGGCACTTGGGCAAGTGGCACCGTAAAATGTTGGTGAGAGTTGTGTTTCAGATTGCGTAGAGATGATCAACAACAACATGGAGACAATAATTGTACACGTGAACTTATTTGTTTGAGAAAGAGAAGCCATTTTAGGCGCTATCTAGCTAGCTCCTTGCAAGTAGCTAATGAATAAATGGATTAACTGTTATCTTGAGTATTGAAAGATGATGAAGAAGCTCAATTTTTGCATGGTATTTATAGTGCTAGCTATTCTTTTCTCTTTGACATTGATACTCGTTTTAGTTCTGGTCCATTTTGGCGGCTTCATGCATATATAATGGTGACAGTAAGAAACTTTGACAGATGTTTTATTACTATTTCAATCCCCGTTCATGATCGCTGCTTGCCGTGTTTAGAGCAAATCAAACATTTGCTTGGATTCATTAATGCATAAGGGAAAGGTTCGTGCCTTTGTATCCTGTTCATATATTCTCTTGCGGACTATTCAACTCGGAAATTGTAGAAAATCGTTGGAAACTGGGTTACAGCTAAGATAATTGCCCAATTTAAATAGAATATTATTGATGTTGACCTTAGCTAGGTTTTTATATCTTAAAGAAGAAAAAGAAAGGAGTCAAAATTTTCGGAATTTATTCTATTAATACAATGTCATATTTCAACAGTCATTGTGGTCTATTTATGCATATATACGTTGGAAATTTCTCAGCAATGATGATGTTCGCGCAAATTTTCGTATAAATGTCTATTTTACAATATTGTCAAAGGTATCACAATTTTGTGAATGACGTTTACAACGTTTTTATAAAAGTCATTTACAACATTGTAAAATTCACATTTGCACAGAATTTTGTGTGGACATACCCTCCAAAGAAGTTATATATGTGTGTGTGGGTGAAAATTTTTCAATTTAGACATAAAATTTAGGATGAATTGACAACTGCTTGAATAAAATTTCTCAAAATTGTAAATTGTTTGACAACATTATAAAAGTATATTCACATCGTTGTCAACTTTGTCCCAAATTTTATAAAATCTGAGATTTTCAAACTTAAAAATGATTTTGTGTGTGTATTAGAAATTATATGATGTGATGCTTAAATGTGGATATCATACAGATTCATATTAACATTAGATGGTGTTACAATTAATTAATTTTTTTTAAATGTTAACACCTGATGGTCTTAAAAATTCAAATTCCCATTTAACATCCACACTTAGGAAACGCTGATGTATGTATAAAAGTCAAAAGCTTATAAGAGATTAATTTATTTTGACTATGTTGGTTTTGGTAGCTCAAACAAACGTGATTTTAAAGTTGACATACTAGTAATTAATTATCTCTTTTCTGATAATAACATTTTCATGAATTCTAGTGACAAAACGGAAACATTGAAAGTAGATTGATAGAAAAACCAAAGTTTTTGAATAATAAGTTTATTGAATAATTTTGAATAGTACAAATTAGGGTTTTAGACCCCTTTATATAATAATACTAAATATAGCGAATTTACTAAAATAGGAAAATTTGAAATATTATTTTATGATAAAATTCCCCTAATCAAAATAAGAAAAGAAAAACAAACAACACTCAAATTCGAGTTCTAGAAAAAACAATTCCTAGAAGAATCAGGAAAATTTGAAAAAATTCTAAAACTAAAAAAATGACCAGGAAAGAAGCAAATTTTTCAACTCGACCCCAAAAGAAGCAAAATTTTTTGGTTTGACCCCGTGGCAGCCATTTTGGATTTGATTCTCTTATTGCAAGTTTTGAAATAGTATGTTATACGCTGAAAACGGACACTTGTAGCTCACATTATGGCCTCCGGAAAGTACCCCGCTTGTAATACACAACCATCCTACATCATCTAGTATGTTATTGTTAATGGTACAAGTTTTTATTTTGGATTATCATATCTTTATATTTATTTTGAGTAATGACATGCTTAAAAAAAAATTGCTTAAAAACCACTCAACTATGCCATTAGAGAATAGAAATATAATGGAATCTTTATACATACTTTAAAATGAACTTGATACGTGCACTGCTATAAAATTACCATCGGGCATCTACAAATAAGGCATACTCATGATTAACTATCCTTTTAAACTTACTACCTACAATAATTAAGTAATAGAGATATATCAGACTCTATAAAGAGGTCATTATTATATATTTTTTTCTTTATGATTTAATGAGACTTGAACCTAGTAGAAGACTGATCTTTGCTACTAAAACTAGACTTGAGTCTTAAAAATGAGATGAAGAGGTGGCTATTAGCCTAAACATATTGTAATTTTGACAATAACAAATATGTGGTTTAAGTGATATGATAAATATTGTCTTTCACATTTTTTCACTAGTTCTTGAAAGATAATATTTATGCAAGTGAATTAAGTGAAGTCAAGATCAAGGAACTCAACGGATAACAGCTTGATCAAGAACAAAGTTTAGCTCAACAGAGTCATTATTGCGACAAATTCTTGTAAAGCCATTTTAATTTAATATATGCATGGTTTAGTATTGAAGAAACTCAAGATTTTGTTTAATAAGTCATTACTTTTCATAAACCAAAAGTTTTTTTTTTTTAATTTATAAGACAAGTAGTTTGTGGATTTGAGTGTTTTTCAAATTTTGGATTAAATTGAAAAAGTTGAGAACTTTGAAATTAATAAGCATTATGTTAAAATTCTGAAAAGAACCCCTTTGAAACGTATTATAAAATTTTGGGCATAGCATAATTTAAAAAAGTTTTGAGAATAAATAGCATTATTTAGAATTTCTAAAATTGGATCTATTTGTAAAATTGTATGACATTTTGGGCCATAGTCAAATTATAGAAAGTTTTGGGTAAAATATAATTTTGAAAAAAAGTATTGCTATAGCATCACTGTAGCCAAATTTAAATTGTAACGGTAACTTGCACTGTACTAAGCGACAATCTGGCTAATTAAGAGGCTAGCCGGCTATTTGTTGTTTTTATCTATAATGACTAGTTTTTATGTTCAAACTATATAAATTCAAATGCAATTCAAATTTAAAAACTTTTGCAAGAAAGAACAAGAGCATACATCATATTTTGAGCTTCTATTTCGCAAATCATCATATATTAAATCTCCATTGTACTATCTTTTGTATATCCACTCTAAAAGAATATTATTTGTTGTAATCTTCATTTTTTTATCAAATTTATGAGAGTTTGAGTGTGAGAAACAGTTGGGTTAAAAGATTGGGAGATAATCTCTTGTTGTAAAGGTCTATCGACACCTTGGAAGTCAATTGTTAGAACTTGAAGTCTTAGGAGGCTTGGATAGTGAAATCTTCAAGTTTGATTTGCTTGGAGGTGTGGACGTAGACAGAGATTGCCGAGCCACGTAAAAATCTTTGTATTTGCTCTCTCTTCCTTTACTCTTTTATTTATTAGCATTATTAAATTTATTACTTTTGATTTTATTGAGGCATTAGATTAAATTGTTGTGTCGTTTGCTTAATTTAAATTTTAAAAACCCAGTTCACCCCCCTCTTGGATTGCATAACTAGTATTTTAATGGCTACGATCTCAAATCTTCAAAGAGGTTAATTAAGTATATTAATAACAGCTTTTGGAATTCTTTATATTTTATTGAAAGAATTTTTTACAACTCAAACTCAATATATATTCAAAAGTGAAGTGGAGCAGTACTCACAAATTTGGAACATAACAAATACGGAAAGCTTCAAAACTGAAATGAATGTACTCACAAACTGAAATTAATTAATAAATTTAATAAATTTATTACTTCATAAACACTAACATGGATAAATACATTTTTTTCTTTTTTTATTATAAAAATATATACATGTAAAAGCATAATTTATATACATGTAGTGTGTTATGGTGGTAGCACATTCTTTTTTTGAGAAAAGGATAGCTACATCACTAAGGTTTGGAAAAAATATTATACGGACCCCATGTTTTCAATAAGATCTCCTTTTAATCATAATATCATTTAGTTCTATTAACCCAAAAAAGTAACTCCAATATTTTTTAATACATAGAAATATAAATTAAAAATAATTATAATAATATTTACATTTTAAAATAATTTCAATATTTGAAAAAATAACTTCAATATTTCATAATCTATTAGGCATACTTTATCATATTATATAAATTTTATAATAAATGGAAACATAATTTTAAAATAAAATGAAAAAAATTATATTATTTTCAATATCACATAAAATAATTTTAACATAATTAATACTTCAAAAATATTTTACTAATTGTCAAATATATTGAACCCAAGTATTTATTTCTAAACTTTATAATAAAGACAAATATATTATTAAAATAACTATAATAATTTAAATTTTTTAAATTACTTTAAATTTTAAATTTTTTAAATATTATTATCTTACTAAACCGATTAAATTATTATATTATATTTGTATTTACTAAAAAAAGTTGAAATCGACTCTATTTTGTTATGATATTCAAAGGACATTATGAATAAAAAAGAATTTAGTGCCCCTTATTAAAAACTTAAAAATATGCATGACCATTTCGTGAACCTTAGAGGTGTAGCCTTTTTTTTTTGTAAAACCTGAAAAAATTGAGAAATTTATTAAATAAAGTCCAAACGTTTGATAAAGTGGACTTATTCAGCAATACCACTTAAGGTGAATTGTTATGGATAATAACATTTACAATAACATATTTCATATAGATCAGTCTCTTTTTGTGGTTCTTTTCATGTGGAAAGGTAGTATGGGCCCACTCGTTGAAGCTGGTACTTTTGTTTGGTCTCTATCATGTGGTAAGTTAGGTCGGTCATTTTGCCTGATCATTTTCTGGTGGTAAAGTAGTGTGAGCTTGCTCATTGATACCATACGAAAGTTTATGGATCTAACTTATATTCAAAAGTTAGCTCAAGAGTTGAGGATCGCCCCAATCTTCTATGTAACTATTCAAAGCCGATGTGGGATGACACGACTTAAAAGTGTTTGATTTACTCTCAAGTATAAGAGTGCTTAGTTATAATATATCTCGGTGAGTCCGAAGTCGATCCACAGAGAAAAGATTTAATTTGTTTATTTTATTTTATCTAAAATTTGAAAATAAAACTTAAATATAAACAACTTAATTTAAAAAAAACTATGAAATTGAATTAGTTAGAGTTGTGGATTCACTCTTAGTAGTAAATAAAACTTAATAAATTCTTTTTGCCATTTTTTAGATTTATTGTCCAAAAGATTGATTATATATATTATTATTATTTTCTCTTTAATTTTATGATGGATTAAGTATTCATTAGGCCAAAATTTAATTTATTTACAATAAGTCAAAATATCATTTTACCATACCTTATATTTAAATAA
This sequence comes from Citrus trifoliata, assembly GCA_018350135.1. Classification (NCBI taxonomy): domain Eukaryota; kingdom Viridiplantae; phylum Streptophyta; class Magnoliopsida; order Sapindales; family Rutaceae; genus Citrus; species Citrus trifoliata. Next base: position 41,013 of record VKKW01000492.1, on the reverse strand, counting down.
AAAGAATTTATTGTGTCAAACTCCCTTGTTTGTCTATAATAAATCAAAATCTCATAATATAAAATATGTATAAAATTAAATAGAAATAATTTAATTTATAAAATTAAAAATAGAATTTCATTAAATCGTATTTATTTCCTAAGAGTTTCACCTTCCCCTAACTATAAATAGAAGGTCGAGGTGATTTTTTGGAAGGTCGGGTTGATGGTCCTGGGTCGGAGGGTCCAGGTTCATCCATTGTTGGTTGGGGGAACTGATGAAGGTGTTGGCTGAGAGGAAGGAATTCTTCCCAAGGGTCTTGAGAGTCCTGGAAGAGAAAGTCAGTGTAGTCTGGTCTTTCCTCTTTGATAAGGATTCCTGTGGATGGTGGCTTGGATCTGGCTGATGGAGTAGGGATCATAATGAGGTCATGTTGTGGGCCTAAGGATGTGTGAACAATATCCTTATGTGGCGGAGTTTGGTGGTTTAACTAGTGGAGGTAGTTATGTAAGGTAGACTGAATCTCATTTTCAATGATGGAAGGGTGTGGTGCAGTGAACCATTCGTATACCTGATCCTGTGTCCAAAAGAACTGTGTATCTGGGTGTTGGAAATAAGGCCTGTGAATTATGAACACGGAGGTCCACATTTGAGCTTCAGAGAGTGGCATACGATCAAGGTTGTAGATTTCTGACAGGTGTTGGAGCTTTTGTCTCCACCATGGAATTGGTGAAAACCACTCAAGTAATGTCCAGATGAGAGAGGTAGCTTTGCCTGGATTAAGAAGATGAGACAAAGTGGGGGCGATGGGTAGGATGAGCTTGGTTGCATAGAGAGTAGTTAGGCACCAGAGGTACCATAACTCGTCTTCAGTGATTTCTCTGGATGGGTCAAGGGTTAAACCTGTAAGAAACAGATTTTCAGGATGGAAAGTAGAAAATGGAAATGAGTCAGCCATAAGGTAAGCTTTCATGAAAAAGCGGAAAACAGCTTTTCTTGCAAACTCTTGGATGGCAAAAACAGAGGAGAATGTTTTATTCAAGGGAAAGGGTTTTTTGGTAGCTTCGGGAGGTAAGGATGTAGCCATGGCAATGATTGGAAAATGGTAAGTGGTGGAAAACAGAATGGGAGGTGTCTTTGGTTTTGAAAGTCGAGAGAGCATATCAGGGATAAGGTTCTGGGATCCCTTTATATGCTTTACTGAAAAATCATATTTGGAAAACCAATCTTTTAATCGGAGTAACATCTTTTCTGGAACAGTTTTGCCTTTGAAACTGAGAATATTGGGAAAGGTTGAGCTGTCCATTCGGATGAGGAAGTGGTGGCCAATGAGATGGTACTCGAACTTTTTGATGCCATGCTTTACCGCTAAGATTTCTTTGAACACGCTATGGTAGTGCTGCTGTGTATCAGAAAAATGTCCACTAGCGTAGGCGATAAAGTGTTCTTTTCCATTGAGTTCTTCAAGGAGAATGGCACCCCATGATTCATCACTTGCGTCTGTCTGTAGTATGCGCTTTCCATCTGCAATCAACTTTAAAGGAGGCGGATTTTGCGCAATCTTCTTGAGAGTAGTGACAGCATTTGTGTGGTCATCATTCCACTCAGGAGGCTTTTTCTTCAATAAAGCCGAGAGGTGACGAGTGTAGTGGTCCACATGTGGGATAAAGTCTCTGATGTAATTGATAATTCCAAGAAATTGCTGGACCTGCTTTTTGGAAAGTTGCTGATCCGGAAAGTGAAGCAACTCTTGGGCAATGTGCTTTCCTGGCTGGTAATGGCCATCTTTTATGATCAGACCAAGAAATTCGATGGTATCTGTGGCAATGGTGCTTTTCTTGGCAGATAGCATGATTCCATGTCTTTGGACAATATCATAGAACTGGTTGAGGAGTCGGTGATGGTCATCATGTGATCCTGAAAAAAGTAAAATATCATCAATATAAATTAATGCATTAGACAGGAGAGGCTGAAAGATTTTGATCATGGATTTTTGAAAAATGGATGGGGCAGTTTTGAGACCAAAGGGTAGGACCGTCCATTGATAATGGGCATTAGGAATGCAAAAGGCTGTCTTATATCGCTCAGAGGGTTCAATACCTAATTGCCAAAAACCTGATTTTAAATCAAATTTTGAAAAGATCTGGGCATTTTTGAGAAAAGTAAACATGCTTTGTCGGCGAGGTAAGGGGAATTTGTCATCTTGCAAAAACATGTTTAAGGGCTGGTAGTCAATGACTAAGCGTTTCTTGCCTCAAACAATTTCAGAATGCTTTTCAACATAAAAGGCTTGGCAAGCCCATTGAGAGGTTGTGGGCTCAATTAACCCTTGGGCTAACAATTGAGAACATTCTTGTTGGGCTAGGAGTAAGTCAGATGGACTCATTCCTGGATGAGTGGCTTTGGTGGGATTAATGTCTTCATTAAGTTTGAAGGGTAACTTAACAAAGAAAGACTTATTTTTCCACAAAGGGTTTGGATGGTTGAACTCATAGTGGGATTCTGGATAGAAACTTAAAAGCTTGGTGGAAACATCCTGATATGATGGAGGGGTTTCAGACAGATTGTAAAGTTTCAAGATATCTGTGAATGGTTTGAACATGGACTTGACTCGAATTCCATGAGGAATGATTTGAAGGTGTTTGATCTGGTGAAGGATGTCGAATCCTAACAAAATATCTTTATTAGGAAGAGTTGAACCAATGACTTTGGTCCAAATGACACAATTAGGGAAAATATGGATACCAATGGGTTTCTTGGTAATTAAAGAAGTGGTGAACAGGTTGCCATTAACAGCTTTGAAATGTTCTTCAGACTGGGTCCAGGAGTCTGGTGGGAGAATATGAGGGTTTATCATACTGCGCTGTGCACCAGTATCGATAAGACCAATTGCTGGAATGGGCCTTTGGAATTTTGAAGGCAGGATTTGGAGTTTAATGGAAGGTATAGGAACTGTAGTATCAAGGGACAAGAGCTGTTGATGGAAAATGACTTGGGACTTATCACTGTCAGAATCATCAGAAGACTGTTGGAGTGCGAACACTGTTTCATCATTGGGTTCATCTTGTTCAGAGAAGTAGAATTCCAGTTCATCCTTTTGAGGAGAGTAATCTGTAGTAGCCTGAAGATGCTCTAAAAGACGAATGGACTTATCTCTTTTGTTGGGACAATCTTTGGCATAGTGACCTTTTTTCTGGCAGATAAAACATTTGCTGGATTTTCTTCGTTTGGAGTCTTTGGAAGAAGAAGACCGCTTTCTGAAGAATTTGTAAGGTTTTCTGGACCTGCGGGGTCTAGATGAAACTTCTGGAGATTTGAATTTGCGAAAATGCCTTTTCTTTTTGGGACTGCAATCACAATCCTTCTTTTGTTTGCATTTGATCTGCAAATAAGGCTTTTTGCAGGCACTTCTGAATGGTTCTTTGTCTTTCAACAAGTCCTTGAAGAATTGTTTCTGTTCACAAAGCTTATCAAGACAAGTTCTGGCGAGTTGGAAGATTTTGCCAACTGCAGCAGATCCACCAGAACCTCCAGTCCAGAATTGTTCAACTTGATTCTGAGTTGCGAACTATGCTTGCCCAACGTTACCATGGCCCAGAATTTGATCAAAAAGAAAGGGAGATCAGACGTTTAAAAGCTGAGCTTGCTCAAATTGAATCTGACAAACAAAAACCTTCCCTTTTTACCTCCTCGCCTCCTATCCCTTCGATTGGTCCAACTTACCATCCATTTGCTTCGATGCTTTCTCCCATCCGACAGTATGAGCCTTCTAAGCTGTTTGGTATGACTCATACCCTTTTTCGAGACAACCCATTACCACCACCACCTAAACCTAAACCAAAGCCTAAACCTCAACCACGACCCGTCACAATCAATCCTTCCTCCACTATTATCCCTGACCAACAATCACCAGGCTATACACCAGCATCACCATCACCTCCTGAACCATCCAAATCCCAACCTCCTACTACATCCAAGGATAAAGAACCTATGCACCAATTCAGTGCCCATACCATTGACCACCCATCTTCCACTGATGACCAAACTTCTGATTCAAATCTAGCCGTTTCAGATAGCTATACTGAAACTGAAACAGAATCTTCGGCATCCACCAGTGACTCTGAAAAATCTTATGCTGATATCACCAGAATCCTGATGGCTCAACCTGACCCACAAACCTCTCGGACTGAACCATATGTTGATATTCCTTCTGATGTTGAAGAAGAGATGCCTGAATCTTCTGCTACCAACCAGCCTCCTCCGGCCCAAACTACTTCATCCAGTCAAAAATCATCAAATGGTCCCTGGTTTACCTTTGATGATATTCCATCTTATAAATGGCGTGATCGTCTTAATGAAATGTCTGCCTGGATTGATCTCCAAATGCTCAGATCAGGAGCCACTACTGAATCAGTCCTTAGAGAATTTGCTACTCGTTTTACGGGTGCTCTAAGAGATTGGTTTGACTCTCTTGGTCCATACAGACAATTGCAGTTTGTCCAATTACCAGAAGTCTCCAGTGCTCTTTCCATTCTTCATGATCAGTTTTTAGGAGACCCAGCTGCAGTCTTTGAAGCTGCACGCCGAGACTATCTCAGCATGAAATGCTGCTCCCTCAATGCTAAGGATCTTGATTTCCATTACAAGCGCATGTCTCTGTTATTCTATAAGCTTAATGGATTCAACGAGCCTACCTTAAAGCATGTCTTTCTGGCCTCTCTTTCAGAAGAACTCCAACCAGACATCCAGAGGCAGCTCACCGCTTCCAATCTTGTCATTGACAACATCTCTCTTGGCAAAATCTTCCAACTCGCCAGAACTTGTCTTGATAAGCTTTGTGAACAGAAACAATTCTTCAAGGACTTGTTGAAAGACAAAGAACCATTCAGAAGTGCCTGCAAAAAGCCTTATTTGCAGATCAAATGCAAACAAAAGAAGGATTGTGATTGCAGTCCCAAAAAGAAAAGGCATTTTCGCAAATTCAAATCTCCAGAAGTTTCATCTAGACCCCGCAGGTCCAGAAAACCTTACAGATTCTTCAGAAAGCGGTCTTCTTCTTCCAAAGACTCCAAACGAAGAAAATCCAGCAGATGTTTTATCTGCCGGAAAAAAGGTCACTATGCCAAAGATTGTCCCAACAAAAGAGATAAGTCCATTCGTCTTGTAGAGCATCTTCAGGCTACTACAGATTACTCTCCTCAAAATGATGAACTGGAATTCTACTTCTCTGAACAAGATGAACCCAATGATGAAACAGTGTTCGCACTCCAACAGTCTTCTGATGATTCTGACAGTGATAAGTCCCAAGTCATTTTCCATCAACAGCTCTTGTCCCTTGATACTACAGTTCCTATACCTTCCATTAAACTCCAAATCCTGCCTTCAAAATTCCAAAGGCCCATTCCAGCAATTGGTCTTATCGATACTGGTGCACAGCGCAGTATGATAAACCCTCATATTCTCCCACCAGACTCCTGGACCCAGTCTGAAGAACATTTCAAAGCTGTTAATGGCAACCTGTTCACCACTTCTTTAATTACCAAGAAACCCATTGGTATCCAGATTTTCCCTAATTGTGTCATTTGGACCAAAGTCATTGGTTCAACTCTTCCTAATAAAGATATTTTGTTAGGATTCGACATCCTTCACCAGATCAAACACCTTCAAATCATTCCTCATGGAATTCGAGTCAAGTCCATGTTCAAACCATTCACAGATATCTTGAAACTTTACAATCTGTCTGAAACCCCTCCATCATATCAGGATGTTTCCACCAAGCTTTTAAGTTTCTGTCCAGAATCCCACTCTGAGTTCAACCATCCAAACCCTTTGTGGAAAAATAAGTCTTTCTTTGTTAAGTTACCCTTCAAACTTAATGAAGACATTAATCCCACCAAAGCCACTCATCCAGGAATGAGTCCATCTGACTTACTCCTAGCCCAACAAGAATGTTCTCAATTGTTAGCCCAAGGGTTAATTGAGCCCACAACCTCTCAATGGGCTTGCCAAGCCTTTTATGTTGAAAAGCATTCTGAAATTGTTCGAGGCAAGAAACGCTTAGTCATTGACTACCAGCCCTTAAACATGTTTTTGCAAGATGACAAATTCCCCTTACCTCGCCGACAAAGCATGTTTACTTTTCTCAAAAATGCCCAGATCTTTTCAAAATTTGATTTAAAATCAAGTTTTTGGCAATTAGGTATTGAACCCTCTGAGCGATATAAGACAGCCTTTTGCATTCCTAATGCCCATTATCAATGGACGGTCCTACCCTTTGGTCTCAAAACTGCCCCATCCATTTTTCAAAAATCCATGATCAAAATCTTTCAGCCTCTCCTGTCTAATGCATTAATTTATATTGATGATATTTTACTTTTTTCAGGATCACATGATGACCATCACCGACTCCTCAACCAGTTCTATGATATTGTCCAAAGACATGGAATCATGCTATCTGCCAAGAAAAGCACCATTGCCACAGATACCATCGAATTTCTTGGTCTGATCATAAAAGATGGCCATTACCAGCCAGGAAAGCACATTGCCCAAGAGTTGCTTCACTTTCCGGATCAGCAACTTTCCAAAAAGCAGGTCCAGCAATTTCTTGGAATTATCAATTACATCAGAGACTTTATCCCACATGTGGACCACTACACTCGTCACCTCTCGGCTTTATTGAAGAAAAAGCCTCCTGAGTGGAATGATGACCACACAAATGCTGTCACTACTCTCAAGAAGATTGCGCAAAATCCGCCTCCTTTAAAGTTGATTGCAGATGGAAAGCGCATACTACAGACAGACGCAAGTGATGAATCATGGGGTGCCATTCTCCTTGAAGAACTCAATGGAAAAGAACACTTTATCGCCTACGCTAGTGGACATTTTTCTGACACACAGCAGCACTACCATAGCGTGTTCAAAGAAATCTTAGCGGTAAAGCATGGCATCAAAAAGTTCGAGTACCATCTCATTGGCCACCACTTCCTCATCCGAATGGACAGCTCAGCCTTTCCCAATATTCTCAGTTTCAAAGGCAAAACTGTTCCAGAAAAGATGTTACTCCGATTAAAAGATTGGTTTTCCAAATATGATTTTTCAGTAAAGCATATAAAGGGATCCCAGAACCTTATCCCTGATATGCTCTCTCGACTTTCAAAACCAGAGACACCTCCCATTCTGTTTTCCACCACTTACCATTTTCCAATCATTGCCATGGCTACATCCTTACCTCCCGAAGCTCTTACCAAAAAACCCTTTCCCTTGAATAAAACATTCTCCTCTGTTTTTGCCATCCAAGAGTTTGCAAGAAAAGCTGTTTTCCGCTTTTTCATGAAAGCTTACCTTATGGCTGACTCATTTTCATTTTCTACTTTCCATCCTGAAAATCTGTTTCTTACAGGTTTAACCCTTGACCCATCCAGAGAAATCACTGAAGACGAGTTATGGTACCTCTGGTGCCTAACTACTCTCTATGCAACCAAGCTCATCCTACCCATCGCCCCCACTTTGTCTCATCTTCTTAATCCAGACAAAGCTACCTCTCTCATCTGGACATTACTTGAGTGGTTTTCACCAATTCCATGGTGGAGACAAAAGCTCCAACACCTGTCAGAAATCTACAACCTTGATCGTATGCCACTCTCTGAAGCTCAAATGTGGACCTCCGTGTTCATAATTCACAGGCCTTATTTCCAACACCCAGATACACAGTTCTTTTGGACACAGGATCAGGTATACGAATGGTTCACTGCACCACACCCTTCCGTCATTGAAAATGAGATTCAGTCTACCTTACATAACTACCTCCACCAGTTAAACCACCAAACTCCGCCACATAAGGATATTGTTCACACATCCTTAGGCCCACAACATGACCTCATTATGATCCCTACTCCATCAGCCAGATCCAAGCCACCATCCACAGGAATCCTTATCAAAGAGGAAAGGCCAGACTACACTGACTTTCTCTTCCAGGACTCTCAAGACCCTTGGGAAGAATTCCTTCCTCTCAGCCAACACCTTCATCAGTTCCCCCAACCAACAATGGATGAACCTGGACCCTCCGACCCAGGACCATCAACCCGACCTTCCAAAAAATCACCTCGGCCTTCTAAAGTTGACAAAGCCACCCAGACTTCCCCTAGGTATACTTCACAGTGTACTCCACGAGCCGATCATTGCCCTAATCCACCATGCCGTGGTCCTTCCTATCAACATCCTAAACGTCCGAAGCTTCCAAGCAACTTTTTCCGCAAACCGCACCACTCCGGTGATACAGATCCCGATGCAACGGAAAGTTCCTCCGAAGATGACTACATGAACCTCCACTCTCCATAAAAGTGATTTGTCTTGTTGTCATCATTATGTCTCATTTTGTCTTGTTGTAATCATGGTTGCTTTTGCTTTTACTTTTGCTTTTGCTTTAAGCTTTTGTCAAAGTCATGCTTTATTAAAGCATCTTTGTCCCTTTGTAATAATTAAAAGTGTGTAATCATGTAACTTTACTTTTACTTTAAAGATAGGGGTCCTGTCCTATCTTCCAGAGATTCCTCCTCGATATAAGGAGCTCTCACTTCCTTTGTAATATATAGAAGTTTGCCAGAAATAAACTCGTGTGTTTTCTCTCACCATGAACTTCTAAACTTCTCTCTCTCTCTGCAAATGAAGTCCTAAAGAAAAGAAAAGGAATAAGGGTTTTAAATTTGTTCATTTTGAAACTTAAGCAAGTATGCTCTGCACTTGCCTTTAGCAAGGATCCTGTGCATCAGAAAGCTTTCGCAGTTTTCTTATCTGGTTTGGTACCCTGTTTTGACTAACGAAAGTCTGTTTTGGGTTGTATAACCCGAGAAGAAAATGAAAGTTTTCCTGATTTCTTATTTTGAGTATATCGGCTGGAATACCTAAGGGTTGCGGGCTACTGGTCCAAAGGAAGTTTAAATAGCTTGGCGGAAACATATCCATTGCCAAGGACTTCGTCCCTTATACAACGCCACGTACTCAAAATACACCATTTCCAGCTGCAGTCTTTGAAGCTGCACGCCGAGACTATCTCAGCATGAAATGCTGCTCCCTCAATGCTAAGGATCTTGATTTCCATTACAAGCGCATGTCTCTGTTATTCTATAAGCTTAATGGATTCAACGAGCCTACCTTAAAGCATGTCTTTCTGGCCTCCCTTCCAGAAGAACTCCAACCAGACATCCAGAGGCAGCTCACCGCCTCCAATCTTGTCATTGACAACATCTCTCTTGGCAAAATCTTCCAACTCGCCAGAACTTGTCTTGATAAGCTTTGTGAACAGAAACAATTCTTCAAGGACTTGTTGAAAGACAAAGAACCATTCAGAAGTGCCTGCAAAAAGCCTTATTTGCAGATCAAATGCAAACAAAAGAAGGATTGTGATTGCAGTCCCAAAAAGAAAAGGCATTTTCGCAAATTCAAATCTCCAGAAGTTTCATCTAGACCCCGCAGGTCCAGAAAACCTTATAGATTCTTCAGAAAGCGGTCTTCTTCTTCCAAAGACTCCAAACGAAGAAAATCCAGCAGATGTTTTATCTGCCGGAAAAAAGGTCACTATGCCAAAGATTGTCCCAACAAAAGAGATAAGTCCATTCGTCTTGTAGAGCATCTTCAGGCTACTACATATTACTCTCCTTGAATAAGGGTTTTAAATTTGTTCATTTTGAAACTTAAGCAAGTATGCTCTGCACTTGCCTTTAGCAAGGATCCTGTGCATCAGAAAGCTTTCGCAGTTTTCTTATCTGGTTTGGTACCCTGTTTTGACTAACGAAAGTCTGTTTTGGGTTGTATAACCCGAGAAGAAAATGAAAGTTTTCCTGATTTCTTATTTTGAGTATATCGGCTGGAATACCTAAGGGTTGCGGGCTACTGGTCCAAAGGAAGTTTAAATAGCTTGGCGGAAACATATCCATTGCCAAGGACTTCGTCCCTTATACAACGCCACGTACTCAAAATACACCATTTCCAGCTGCAGTCTTTGAAGCTGCACGCCGAGACTATCTCAGCATGAAATGCTGCTCCCTCAATGCTAAGGATCTTGATTTCCATTACAAGCGCATGTCTCTGTTATTCTATAAGCTTAATGGATTCAACGAGCCTACCTTAAAGCATGTCTTTCTGGCCTCCCTTCCAGAAGAACTCCAACCAGACATCCAGAGGCAGCTCACCGCCTCCAATCTTGTCATTGACAACATCTCTCTTGGCAAAATCTTCCAACTCGCCAGAACTTGTCTTGATAAGCTTTGTGAACAGAAACAATTCTTCAAGGACTTGTTGAAAGACAAAGAACCATTCAGAAGTGCCTGCAAAAAGCCTTATTTGCAGATCAAATGCAAACAAAAGAAGGATTGTGATTGCAGTCCCAAAAAGAAAAGGCATTTTCGCAAATTCAAATCTCCAGAAGTTTCATCTAGACCCCGCAGGTCCAGAAAACCTTATAGATTCTTCAGAAAGCGGTCTTCTTCTTCCAAAGACTCCAAACGAAGAAAATCCAGCAGATGTTTTATCTGCCGGAAAAAAGGTCACTATGCCAAAGATTGTCCCAACAAAAGAGATAAGTCCATTCGTCTTGTAGAGCATCTTCAGGCTACTACATATTACTCTCCTTGAATAAGGGTTTTAAATTTGTTCATTTTGAAACTTAAGCAAGTATGCTCTGCACTTGCCTTTAGCAAGGATCCTGTGCATCAGAAAGCTTTCGCAGTTTTCTTATCTGGTTTGGTACCCTGTTTTGACTAACGAAAGTCTGTTTTGGGTTGTATAACCCGAGAAGAAAATGAAAGTTTTCCTGATTTCTTATTTTGAGTATATCGGCTGGAATACCTAAGGGTTGCGGGCTACTGGTCCAAAGGAAGTTTAAATAGCTTGGCGGAAACATATCCATTGCCAAGGACTTCGTCCCTTATACAACGCCACGTACTCAAAATACACCATTTTGGGTGGATCTGCTGCAGTTGTGCAGAGATGGAGTCAACCTTCGTTTCAAGGTGTTCAGTTCGTAAACTGATCTTTTCAACTTTGGAATTAATGTTTAACAAAGTATCATTATGGGCTCTGGCATTTTGAGTTTGCCAGTTGAGGACTGATTCAAAAGGTTTGGGTGGTTCAAGATGACCAGCTGAGGTTATGAGTGATGGAATAAAAGGTTTGGAAACAACATTTCGTTGGGAATCTGTGTGGGTGTCTAACGGAGGAAAAGAGGAAGAATAATCTGAGGAAGCAGATGAAAACATCATACAACTCAGAGATGGGGATGGATCTGGAACAGGTGATGAAATTGTGGATGTGCAACGCTTTGCAAGCCATTGGAGTTCCTTTTTATAGAGGGGTAAAGGAGCTGATGGAGGAGGAGGATCTTGTGGTGATCTAGGAGTATTATGGTGACACGGGGCATGAGCTTTTTTCTTAGGTTTCTTTTTCCTTTTGGTTACATAGTCGTCGTCCTCTTCCCAATCATCCCAGCAGGGACAATCTGGGTCACAGTGGCCGGAACCAGGGACATCCTACCAGAACCTCCAGTCCAGAATTGTTCAACTTGATTCTGAGTTGCGAACTATGCTTGCCCAACGTTACCATGGCCCAGAATTTGATCAAAAAGAAAGGGAGATCAGACGTTTAAAAGCTGAGCTTGCTCAAATTGAATCTGACAAACAAAAACCTTCCCTTTTTACCTCCTCGCCTCCTATCCCTTCGATTGGTCCAACTTACCATCCATTACAAAGCCACCCAGACTTCCCCTAGGTATACTTCACAGTGTACTCCACGAGCCGATCATTGCCCTAATCCACCATGCCGTGGTCCTTCCTGTCAACATCCTAAACGTCCGAAGCTTCCAAGCAACTTTTTCCGCAAACCGCACCACTCCGGTGATACAGATCCCGATGCAACGGAAAGTTCCTCCCAACACGAGCGGTAACAGGTAAACCTTTGCGGCCATGTAGGGTTAGGATGAGCCGGATGCCGCCTAGATGAAGATGAGTGTATCCTTCACGTTTCCAATTTGAAATGAGCTCTGAAGGAATTTCCAGTGTCACATATTGCTCAGCAGAGGTGGCTTTGAGAGCACACTGATCCAGACGAGAAGACTGGATATATTCTTTAGGGTGAGGCCGTTTGGTAGAGATAAGGGTACGGATGCTGCGGGTAAAGGAGTTGGGTCGTTTATACAGGTGATAAGGGCTTATAAGAGGGTAGGTGGATTGCAACGGAAAGTTCCTCCGAAGATGACTACATGAACCTCCACTCTCCATAAAAGTGATTTGTCTTGTTGTCATCATTATGTCTCATTTTGTCTTGTTGTAATCATGGTTGCTTTTGCTTTTACTTTTGCTTTTGCTTTAAGCTTTTGTCAAAGTCATGCTTTATTAAAGCATCTTTGTCATGAATAAGTGAAAGAAAGCCGAGGAGGCTCTTGAGGAGCACTGGGAGGCGGTTTAAAAGTCATTCTGACCGTGCCATCTGGTCGCCTTTCAAACATACTTTCAGATGTCTGAACTGGGGCTGTATTATTATGGAACTGCTCATAGTTTGAGATCCATTCAAGAGGCATAAGCTTAAGGAGTTCGTGACGAGGAATTTGCCTGGGGATCTGAATGATGGTCGGAATTTGGTCAGATTCAGCTAACACCATGAGAGTGTCAGAGTGGTGTTCTGGAGTGGGTAGATCTAAGGCATGATTCTGAAGCCTATAGACCAGTTGATGGTGTAGGGTGGCTATTTTAGCAGTGGAGATTTGTTCAGCACCTTGGTTTGACTCTCTTGGTCCATACAGACAATTGCAGTTTGTCCAATTACCAGAAGTCTCCAGTGCTCTTTCCATTCTTCATGATCAGTTTTTATAAAGGAAATTACTAAAATTGAAAAACACATAATTAAAAATGGAATTTGAAATTGAAATAAAACTAATTTTATTGATTGAAAATAAATTACAAAGAGAGATGAGAAGAAGAATTTGGGGGAAAGAAGAGAAGAGAAGGTGTGGAGAGGTGTGTTCACCCCCCTCTATTTATACTAATACATGGTAAATCCACACCACATAAATAAAAAAACTAATCACATCTTAACCTTACATTTGTCCCACTAATAAAACATAAACCTAACTTATCCACTCAAGTATCCAACACATTCCACTAACAATTACTATACCTAATATGATAAAAACTTATAATTTTACAATTACCACATTTACCGTGGTAAAAACGTAAAAAATTACAACAAAAGTCTTGGATCTTCCTCGATAATGACATAATTTCTCGGACTTCCGGAATCCAAATTTGACATCCATGCATTTGTTCGGAGCCTCAAATTGCATCAAATTATTATTTTTACCTAATAAACACACAAAAATACACAAACTCAAATATTTAGAAAAATAATTAGAAATTCACAATAGTTACACAATTACAAATATAAATTACATTAATAAAATAAAATACCATTTTTATCCCTTAATAAACATACAATTTTTAACACTAATCACACCCCCAACTAACTTATTGCTAGCCCCTAGCAATTAAAGAGTTATATTAAATTAAGATTTACAAAATTCACATGCAAGTTAATAGTTGTTCATCTATCCTCTAAACTACCAAATAAATAAACTCTCAAAAAAATTTTTTTTTAAACTCTTGGTCATCCACTCATTATCCAGAATTTCATAAACTTTCTTTTGTACTCAAGTAATTAACACAATACTTATGGGGTTTTATTAAAAGAAAACAACATTTTCATTCTAAAACTCATTAAAAATTCTATCTTCAGGCAGTAGATTATTCAAGCTTTTTTTCTTTCTTTTTTTTTTACAAAAATATTGTATTTTTAACCCATGTAGCGAGCTTTAGGTCAGTGACTCTGATAACTCTAAGAAATGAGAGTTTATACATCAATTCTGGACTTGAATCAAGATTACTTAGAGAACAAATATGGTGTTTTTATTACATTTTGGTTACCTTTTGCATAAACATTCATTTTAGTTGAATCTTAATAAGTTTTTCTTGAATCAAAGTAATTTGTGCTAAAAACAAGTTCATAATTGTAGATTCTCAATTCATGAAGGGATGTTGAGGCATTAGAAGAGCAAAAAGAGGAAGGAAGATGACCACAAAAGGAAGTAAAGCACAATCGGGAACGAGGCAGTGTTGTAGCAGCTCTTAGAGCAACCAGTGCTGTAGCAATCTAAGAGTAATGCGAAAGAAAACTTGGGCGCGGATCAGCCCTGAAATCGCGATCTGCATGTTTCCTAATTTAAAAGCATGCATGCTCATGGGCTTTGGGTTTAACCTAATTTGCATTATAAAAAGGGAGGCGTGCACCACATAGAAAGGAGGCAAGGCAAGAGAAGGGAATTATCATCAAAGTAATTAAAAAAAGAAGAAGATCAAGATGGAGAGTGTGGTTCGGCAATATTGAAGACTTGTGCAGAATTATTTGTCTTTCATCATGCTCAACTTATTTTTCTCTTCTTCCTTTAATTGTTTGATGTATTCCTTCATCATTATATTTATGTTTATTATTCTCATTCAGAATATGAACTAAACTACTTGTAGTTGAGTGACAAACAATCCAATGGGTTCTTGATTGTTCTTATATGTTGTTATGACATTGCTGTAGCATTATACTCTAGCAGTTTTTATGAATATAACTATTATTTTGGTTAACCACCCATTTAATAGTTTCAGTTAAGATAGAGCAACAAAATGGCATGTCTTAACGAATATTATTAGAGTATTATTTGTTCTTAAATCGAGTTTCCTAGATTAAGCCATCTTGAATCCCATAAGGGAAATACTTGAAGTTAAGATTTGTGGCACACTAGACATACGTGTTCATCTTGTAGGATGGAAAGGCTAAAGATCATAATGCCATACCATAAGTAGATTAGCAACTGGTCATTGTTAATAGATTTAAGGGCATGAGACTTCCAATATGCGGCAGCTGCGAATATAAATAAACTCCGCCCAGTACTGCAGCACTGGTCGTAACAACTGGTGCTAATTTGATGAAAAACGGTCAAACCCAAAGGAGAGTTTGATAATTCAACTACCTCAATCTTAATTGAATCTTGGACACACTTAATCTAGTTTATTTCATTACCGTATTGTTTTATTTAGTTCGTATTTCAATCATTAATTACGATATAAATTATTTGACAATTGTTTGTTTTAGTCTCGAGTTAAGTTGCGTTATTGTGAGTACTATAGCTTTTTGAGTAACATCAATCCCTGTGGAGACAATCTTGAATACTTAACACTTTATTACTTGTTGTGTATACTTGTACATTGGCATTGATAGTTATTGCTTATAAAATTTACCAACAAGTTTTTGGCGCTGTTGCCGGGGATTGATTGTTTATTTTTTAAGTGTGAAGTAAATCGTGATAGCGCCAAATTTGACTTGATTCATGCTATTAATTGGCAGATCAGTACGTGCATGCAGAAAGACAGATATGCGGTATTCCAATTAGATCCTGAGATTGAAAGGACTGTCAGGAGATTGCGAAGAGAGCAAAGAAATTCAAAGACTACTTCAGGCATGAATAATTTGCAGGAAGAGGGAAATTTGAACCCTCATGGGCCCTTACAACTAGTCAACATTCAAGAGGAGCAAAATGAACATGCTAACGAGAGGCAACCAAGCAACAACAATATTATTTACATGGCTGATGACAGAGACAGAGTTATAAGAGATTATGCAGTGTTAACTCCGCAAGTTGTACACCCGGGATCATTAGACCTGAGGTAGAAGCTGTAAATTTTGAGTTAAAACCGGTGATGTTTCAAATGTTACAAACAGTGGGTCAATTCAATGGATTGCCAAATGAAGATCCTCATCTCCATCTTAAATTTTTCTTAGAAGTAAGTGATGCTTTCAAGATTGCTGGAGCAACACAAGATGCCTTAAGGCTGAGGCTCTTTTCTTATTCCTTAAGAGATCAAGTAAGGGCATGGCTAAATTCATTACCATTTGATTCCATCACTACATGGAGTGAATTGGTTGATAAATTCCTAATGAAATATTTCCCATCAACAAAGAATGAAAAATTGCGAAATGAGATTACTTCCTTCCATCAACTTGAAAATGAAAGTTTATATGAGGCTTGGGAAAGATTCAAAGAATTACTCAGAAGGTGTCATCATCATGGTATTCCTTGTTGCATTCAATTGGAAACTGTCTACAATGGGTTGAATCCAAGTACAAAGTTAATGGTAGATGCTTCAGCAAATGGAGCCCTGTTATCCAAATCTTACACTGAAGCTTATGAAATTCTGAAGAGAATTGCTAATAATAATTATCAATGGCCTTCAGTCAGGCAACCAACAATAAGATGATCAGTAGAGGTACATAATATAGATGCAATTACAGTCTTATCAGTACAAGTAACTTCATTGACTAACATGGTAAATGCCATGACATCTGCTCGAGCAACAGTGAAGCAAGTTACTGAACTTTCTTGCATATATTGTGGAGAAGAACATGACTTTGATAATTGTCCTGGAAATTCAGCATCAGTGAATTATGTGGGTAACTTCAATCGACAACCTTAGAACGACCCATATTCAAATACTTACAATCCAGGCTGGAAACAACACCCAAATTTCTCGTGGAGCAGGTAGAATCGAAATGCTCCAGCATTGAATGGACAAAGTAGAAACACACAACCACTTAGTTTTAATTAACAAAGCCAAGCGCAAAAGCATATCAGTCAAGACCCAATTACTTCACTAGAAACACTGATTAAGGAGTATATTGCAAAGAATGAAGCAAGATTGTAAGAACTTGAAGCCTTAGGAGGCTTGTGTAAACTTCACAACAAGTTTATTGAACATCTGAATCTTTCAGACAGGGAAGTAAAAACAACTTTTGTTAACATATATGTTTCCATAATGTTGATTTTGATGATAACAAACAAGATTAAGAATGATTAATCTTTTAAGCTCAAATTATTTATATACATTTTAAATAAATCATTATTTTCACATTTTAAAGGTTTTATATTTAATGGAAAAATGATTTTATGAAATTATTTGTTTTTCAAGTTTATGGTTTAATTGAAAGAGTTTTGAAAACTTTGAAATCAACAAGTATTGCTTGAAATTTTGGAGAAGAATTTATTTAAAAAGTATTCATAGCATTTTGGGCTATATCATAATTTCAGAAAATTTTGGGAATAGTAAGCATTATTTAGAAATTCTAAAATTGGACTTATTTGCTACGTGTATAAAGTTTTGGGACATAGTACAGTTATATAAAGTTTTGGGGTCAAAGTATTATTTTATAAAATAGTTCACTGTAGCAATCACTGTAGTAGTTAATGTAGAAAACAGTGATCCGACATCTTGATAACGGCTCGCCGACATCTAACAGAATTGAAGATTAGCCTCTGAACCTAAACGACGATCCGACAATTTTGATAAACGGCTCGCCGATATTTAACAAAACTGAAGATTAGCCTCTGGACCTAAACGACAATTCGACAATTTGAAAATCAGCCCAACGGTCATATTGACCAGTCAAACGGTGATCCGACATCTAGTTAACGGCAATCCGACAGTGTGCAGAAAGTCAATAACGGCTAGTTTTCAGCTCCATCTATAAATATGCTCATTCAAATTCAAATAAGGAGAATTCCAACAATTATCATTGAGCAAAATATTGAGAATACAACTTTTATTAAGCTTTAAATCCTTCTATTCATCTCATTCATTCACACATTGAGCTTTCATTTGTGATTAAACACATTGTGTGAGAGAGATTCATTTGTAATCTTTTTTTGTAAAATCAAGTTAAAAGATTGTAAGTGTTGGGATACACTTGGGTTAAGAGATTAGGGATAATCTCTTGTTGTGAAGGTCCATTGACACCTTGGAAGTTAATTGTAAGCATTTGAAGCCTTGAAGGCTTGCTTACTGAAATCTTCAAGCCCGGTGAGCTTGGAGGCGTGGACGTAGGCGGGGATTGCTGTAAAAATCATTGTGTTTGTTTTCTTTTCCCTTAATCTTTTTATTAAATTTGTTTTAGATTTGCATTGAGTTTTTATTTTAAAATTGAATAATTTTTAACATCCCAATTCACCCCCCCCTCTTGGGTTGCATACCTAGAATTTCATTTGGTATCATAGCGAGGTGCTCTTGTGTAGGCTTAACCGTCTAGAGTTAAAGATTCATAACAACCCAAATTTGCTCAACTTTCATGGAAGGCCAATCTACCACTAGACCTCCATTTATCGATGGAAATGATTATCCGTATTCGAAAACTAGGATGAGAATCTTTTTACAAGCCTTAGATTATGAAATATGGGAAATAGTTTGTGATGGTTCATTCATTCCTAGAAAAAATATTTTAAGTGAGTTGGATAAGAAAAATATGTCTTTAAATTCCAAGGCTATGAATGCTTTATTTTGTACCTTAGATAAAAAGGAATTTCATAGAGTTTCAAATTGTTCTAATGCTTATGAAATTTGGAGAAAACTTGAAATTGTGTATGAGCAGACTACAAACGAGGAGGAATTTCATGAAGTGTCGAATTTGGCACTTATGGCAATTGGAGATGAATCGGATGATGAACTTGATGAGGTAAATGATCTTCCTACTTATGATGAATTACATGATACTTTTAAAGAATTGCATGATGAGTGGATGAAACTTGGTAAAAAGAATGCATGCCTTAAGAAGAAAATGCTAGAACTTACAAATGAAAAGGATACCATGCAAAAATGCATTGATTCATTGAATGAGAAGATAAAGGAATTAGAATTAGAGAATAAAATATTGCATGATGAAGTTGCATTATCAAATGAGAAATTTAGCACTTCACACAAGTATTTAGAATCACATGTAGGTAACTTGAAAAATGAAAAGGATACTTTACAAAAATGTAATGATTCATTAAATGAAAAGATTAAAGGACTAGAGTTAGATAATAAAATGTTGCATAATATAATTGCATCATTTAAAGTTAAAAAAATATTTCGTATGAGCATGAAAAATCACATGTTGATAAATTAATGAAAGAAAATGATGTGCTTATGAAAAAGAGTAATAAGCTCAATGAAATTGTGTTAAAATTCACAAATGATCAAAAGAACTTAGAAAAATTACTAAGCACTAAAAAATGTGTGTTTGATAAAGGAGGACTTGGGTATATAAGCCTTACTTGAAACAAAAATATTATAAGAATTATTTTTTTAAGGCTACCTCCACAAGTGATCATAAGATTGTTTGTCATTATTGTAATGGAAATGGTTATATGAGTTTTAGATATCCAGTTAAGAGAAATGTATATTATGGAGTCAAATGTATTTGGGTTCCAAAAGGAACTAAATCTAACGTTCAAGGACCCAAGAGTTGGGTACCAAAGCAGACAACTTGAATATTTTTTTGTAGGTACCAAAAATAAGGAATGGTGGAGAGTTCCTTGATGAAGCTTATGAGGATAATCACTTGATCATGGTCTAAGCGAAAATAATGAGGCAAGATGATTTAATTGTTTTGGTAACTATTATTGCCTTATTGATTATAAGTGATGGTCTTTTAATCTTAGTAAATATTTAACATTTCATTTGGTATCATAACATTAAGTGCATTAACATGAAGTGGATAAGTTTATCTTCCTATTTGTTATGTTGAGTGGATCATGATAAATGGATAATAGCTTGAATTTGTGAAAGTATACTTGTATATTTACATGATTGAATTATCATTGTGTTTAACATTGAGTGCTTTATCATGATGCATGGTTATATATTTATGATGATAGCTTGTCAACTCATCATGATAGATTTGTTTGATTTTGATGATTATGAAATGCCTAAGCTTGATAAATGAGTGATATGCTTGAATTATTAATATTTCATGCTCATATGTTTCATGATTGTGTAAAATATATACATGATGAATGAATTATATGTGTGAATTCTTGTGCCGTTAATTGTGTTATATCATCATTCATTTATAAAATTGACATTATTGTTTGATATGATTTCATATGTTATTAAATGATTTTTAAAATTGATCAATTTTTAAGCCAAAAATAAAATGGTGTGTATAATACAAGTTTAAGAGCTTATCTTGACTTTTTGATGATCAAGAGGGATATATGAGATGTAAGGGAGAAATATATCTATTTTGAGATTCTTAAGCATATGAGATTTGTTAAGTTATATTGAAATGTCACATTAGATATTTGATAAGTTTAGTTGTCTTGATTTCTAAAATGTGATTAACAATTATGGAGCTTGGATAGTTGATAATATGTTCTTATAACTTTTGCATGCCAATTTGGTAAACAAATCAAAACCTCTTTGCGAAGAATAATTTTCAAAAATTAGGTATGAACTTGGAATGATGAAATTTATTAATATCTCTAATCATGTTATTAATACCATTAAAATTGATTTCTTGATGATTTTGATGATTGATGATTATATGTGTGTTGCTTGATGAATTGGTAAAGTTCTTAGTTTGTTATAATTGTTGAAGTTTATATTTTTTTAACCATGTTGTGTATATGAGAATTTGTTCATTTTTAAGGTGATGCTTATTGTTAGGGGGAGTATCTATCCCAATTTCTACTTGGACAACATGGGTAACAAATTTACTACTCTTTTTCTTTTCCACTAAGTTTTCTTTTTTATGATGAGGGGGAGAAGAATACATGTATTTAAATTTGTTAATTTAGATAAATTGTAAGAGAAGCTTACATTTAGGGGGAACAATTTGTGCAATCATTTTTTAAATACATGAAAAGTTTGTTATCATCAAAAAGGGAGAGATTGTTAACATATATATTTTCATAATGTTGATTTTGATTATAACAAACAAGATTAAGAATGATTAATCTTTTAAGCTCAAATTATTTATATACATTTTAAATAAATCATTATTTTCACATTTTTAAGGTTTTATATTTAATGGAAAAATGATTTTATGAAATTATTTGTTTTTCAAGTTTATGGTTTAATTGAAAGAGTTTTCAAAACTTTCAAATCAACAAGTATTGTTTGAAATTTTGGAGAAGAATTTATTTGAAAAGTATTCATAGCATTTTGGGCTATATCATAATTTCAAAAAGTTTTGGGAATAATAAGCATTATTTAGAAATTCTGAAATTGGACTTATTTGCTACGTGCATAACGTTTTGGGTCATAGTACAGTTATATAAAGTTTTGGGGTCAAAGTATTATTTTATAAAATAGTTCACTGTAGCAGTCACTGTAGTAGTTACTGTAGAAAACGGTGATTCGACATCTTGATAACGGCTCGCCGACATCTAACAGAATTGAAGATTAGCCTCTGGACCTAAACGACAATCCGACAATTTTGATAAACGGCTCGCCGATATTTAACAAAACTGAAGATTAGCCTCTAGACCTAAACGACGATTCGACAATTTGAAAATCAGCCCAACGGTCATACCAGTCAAACGGCAATTCGACATCTAGTTAACGGCAATCCGACAGTGTGCAGAAAGTCAATAATGGCTAGTTTTCAACTCCATCTATAAATAAGCTCATTCAAATTCAAATAAGGAGAATTCCAACGATCATCATTGAGCAAAATATTGAGAATACAACTTTCATTGAGCTTTAAATCCTTCTATTCATCTCATTCATTCACACATTGAGCTTTCATTTATGATTAAACACATTGTGTGAGAGAGATTCATTTGTAATCTTTTTTGTAAAATCAAGTTAAAAGATTGTAAGTGTTGGGATACACTTGGGTTAAGAGATTATGGATAATCTCTTGTTGTGAAGGTCCATTGACACCTTGGAAGTCAATTGTAAGCATTTGAAGCCTTGGATGCTTGCTTACTGAAATCTTCAAGCCCGGTGAGCTTGGAGGCGTTGACGTAGGCGGAGAATCCTATAAAAATCATTGTGTTTGTTTTCTTTTCCCTTAATCTTTTTATTAAATCCGTTTTAGATTTGCATGGAGTTTTTATTTTAAAATTGAATAATTTTTAATATCCTAATTCAACCCCCCTTTTGGGTTGCATAACTAGAATTTCAACTTTACCATCTATTGAATCACCTCCTAGTCTTGAATTAAAACTGTTACCTTTTCATTTGAAGTATACTTATCTTGGTCAAAACAACACACTCCCTATAATTATCTCTTCTACTTTGGATGCAGGTCAAGAATAGAGTCTAGTAGAATTGCTGGAAAAATACAGAAGAGCAATTTGATGGACCATGGCAGATATAAAGGGGATAAGCCCATCAATATGTATGCATAAAATCTTGTTAGAAGATTGCTCCAGCAATTCAGTTGAGCATCAGAGAAGGTTGAACGGTATTATGAAGGAAGTAATGAAGAAGGAAATTATAAAATGGTTGGATGCTGGAATAATATACCCAATGTCAGACAGTTCATGGGTGAGCCCAGTTCAATGTGTTCCAAAGAAGGGAGGGATAATAGTAATAGCTAATGAGAAGAATGAGCTTATTCCCACAAGGACAGTGACTGGATGGAGAATATGTATGGATTACATGAAGCTTAATAAAGCCACAAGGAAAGATCACTTTCCACTGCCATTCATAGACCAGATATTGGACAGACTTGCTGGAAAACAGTACTATTGTTTCTTAGATGGGTATACAGGCTACAACCAGATTGCTATAGCTCCAGAGAATCAGGAGAAGACTACATTTACTTGTCTTTATGGAACATTTGCCTTCAAAAGAATGACCTTTGGGTTATTCAATGCTCCAGCAACTTTTCAGAGATGCATGATGTCTATATTTTCTGATATGGTAGAGCAGACTTTAGAAGCTTTCATGGATGGCTTCTCAGTTTTTGGAGAAACATACAATGATGGTTTACACAACCTGGAAGAAGTTCTTAAAAGATGTGAGCTGACCAACTTAGTATTCAATTGGGAAAAATGTCATTTCATGGTGAAAGAAGGAATAGTGTTGGAACACAAGGTATCCAAGAATGACATTGAGGTAGACAAAGCCAAGATAGAGGTAATAGATAAATTGCCACCTCCAACTTCAATAAAGGGTATTAGGAGTTTTTTGGGACATGCTGGATTTTACGGAAGATTCATTAAGGATTTTTCTAAGGTGGCTAAACCATTATGCTCATTGCTGGAACATGATAAGCCCTTTCACTTTGGCAAAGAATTTCTTCAAGCATTTGAAGAATTAAAGAAAGCTCTAATCACTGCTCCAGTAATCATATCTCCAGACTGGACCTTACCATTTGAGTTGATGTGTGGTGCTAGTGACCATTCTGTGGGAGCAGTATTAGGGCAAAGAAGGGATAAGGTTTTTCACTCCATATACTATGCAAGCAAAACTCTTACTCAAACTCAAACCAATTACACCACTACAGAGAAAGAATCACTAGCAGTAGTATTTGCTTTTGACAAATTCAGAGCCTACTTGGTAGGTACTAGAGTGACTGTATATACAGACCATGCAACCATCAAATACTTAATTTCAAAGAAAGATGTCAAGCCAAGATTAATCAGATGGATCCTATTACTACAAGAATTTGATCTGGAAATTAAAGACAGAAAAGGGACTGAGAATCAAGTAGTAGACTACCTGTCAAGGCTGGAAGCAGACACAAGCACATTGACAAGGAAATACATCACTGAAACTTTTCATGATGAACAGTTGTTGGTGGTACAACAATAATAGACGCTGCAGCAGTCAGAATCTCCATGGTATGCAGACTTTGCTAACTATTTAGTAAGTGGGTTGCTTCCACCTGAGCTGAAGTTTCAAGAGAAAAAAAAATTCCTTCATGAGGTTAGAAGTTATCAGTGGGATGACCCACATTTATATAAGCTGTGCCCAGATCAAGTAATAAGAAGATGTGCTGCAGAAGGAGAGATTCCTCACATATTGGAGTTGTTGTGCAAATTTTAATGTACTCGCAAGCGCACGAATTTATTGTAGTGTAGATCAATGGTGACGAGTGTCGATCCCACGAGGAGGTGGATTTTAATTATATATAGAATTAATTTTGTAAATGGGTGGTTGGAATTATGGTGGAAATGATTTGGAATATGCTAAAACTTAAATTAAAATGGCGAGAATAAATTCTAAAATTGGAATTGAAATAGCGAGAATAAATTAGAGAGAATTCTATTAAAATGACGTACTTGGGTATCTGGATCCGTATCAACATGCATCATGGGCTAAATAATCCGTATTAATACCAATTAAATCATGAGGGGGGAATCCACACCTCATGAACCATGCTCTAATCAATAGGGTGCTAAGGGCTTATCGTGCCAAATAATAATAACCTTGTACTAGAGGGCCAGTGAAACCAAGGCGGTACTAGACAAGATTAGTATTATTTGTCGACGAGAAGTCAAAACATCCACAAAAATTAGAGGGGAAGAGAAAATAAATTTACCAAATAAAGCCCATGACACATGTTGAGACTTCACCTTCAACCCAAGCTTGAAAGGAAATTAGCTACTCATAATTGAACTAAGGGCAAAATGGGAATTTATTAAAATACGAAGAAAATACAAGATGGAGAGGGAATTACAGAAAATGGATCCCAAAAATGGATTCAGAGATATCAAATTAGGGGGGGGAGGCCCCCTTTTTATAGATACATGGAGTAAATCATGGCCATCGGATTAAAAATAGTTTGGACGCTCAGGATTGCGCCACGTCATCAGTCAACAGTCCACGGTTTGACCACGTGGATGAACAGTAACACAGTTTGACCCGGATGAACAGTAACGCGGTTTGGTTGAAAATAATCCTGTGTGATGCATGCACCGTACGCGAGATTTTTCGTCCACTGATATGCTGCCACGTCACCATCAACAGTATATAAGAATTTTAGTCCAACAGGATCGTGACACCTCATCAGTTAATGCCACATCATCGATCTGTCTATGTGAACAGTGTCGTGAATAGTAACATAGACAGTACCGTACCCGTGAATAGTACCGTACATGTGAATAGTGCCATTTTTTCTTTTATCTCCTCCTAAGGTTTTCGACCGTCCTGAGTTCAAAAGTGATGTCCGTTTTGCCGTCTGATCTCTCCTTTATTGTGAAATGACTATAATGCCCCTAAAATACATAAAATACTTAATTAAAATAAAATACATGTAATTAAATCACAAGAAGGTTAAATACATAAAAGTAAGGGTTGTTAGTAAGATTTGAAATGTAAAATGACGGTTTTCTTCTTTATAAATATGCATTTTCTAACACTCAGCAGGAGTCATGTCATGTTGCAGCATATGGAGGAGATTTTGGTGGTTACAGAACAACTGCTAAAGTATTGCAATCACGTTATTACTGGCCAACTATTTTTAAAGATGCTTATGAATTTGTTAAATGTTGCGATAGGTGTCAAAGGACAAGGAACATAATTAGAAGACATGAAATGCCATTAACCAACATCCTGGAAGTGGAAGTTTTTTATGTCTGGGGAATAGATTTCATGGGCTCTTTTCCTCCATCCTTTGGGAACTTATATATCCTAGTTGTTGTGGATTATGTCTCCAAGTGCGTAGAAGCTGCAGCATTACCTACCAATGTTGCTAAAGTAGTCGTGACTTTTCTTCAAAGAAATATTTTTTCCGGGTTTGGTATTCCTAGAGCAATTATTAGTGATGAAGGTACACATTTTTTAAAGAAAGTCTTTGCTATAGCAATGGCAAAATATGAAGTTAGACACAAGGTAGCAACAACATATCACCCACAATCTAATGGTCAAGCTGAAGTACCCAACAGAGAAATTAAAAAGATCTTAGAAAATATGGTGAACCCAACAAGGAAGGATTGGTCTTTACACTTACATGACTCTCGATGGGCCTACAGAACAGCATACAAAACTCCTCTCGGCATGTCCCCATACCGAATTATTTATGGAAAGGCTCGTCATTTGCCATTAGAGCTAGAGCATAAAGCACACTAGGCACTGAAGAAACTAAATTGGGACATTCATGCTGCAGCAGAGCAAAGGAAGCTTCAACTTTGTGAGCTTGATGAACTACGACTATTTTCATATGAAAATAAAAGAATTTATAAAGAGAGAACAAAACACTGGCACGACAAGCACATTCAACACATGCAACTTCGCCCTGTACAATTAGTGTTGCTAGCACACTGATCCAGACGAGAAGACTGGATATATTCTTTAGGGTGTGGCCGTTTAGTAGAGATAAGGGTACGGATGCTGCGGGTAAAGGAGTTGGGTCGTTTGTACAGGTGATATGATGACCATCACCGACTGCTCAACCAGTTCTATGATATTGTCCAAAGTCATGGAATTATGCTATCTGCCAAGAAAAGCACCATTGCCACAGATACCATCGAATTTCTTGGTATGATCATAAAAGATGGCCATTACCAGCCAGGATGGTCTGGACCGTTTAAACTGCTCAAATTTTATCCTCATGGAGCTGTTGATCTTCTAGATGAATAAATAGGTCACGAATTCAAGGTTAATGGACACATGGTTAAGCACTACATACATCCAACGACAGATTGTTCAAAGGAGGTGTTACTCCTTAAAGAACCCAGCTATTGAACAATGAAAGAAGGTCAGGCTAAAGGACCTTAAATCAAGCGCTCCATGGGAGGCAACCCATTGGGGAGACGGCCACTTCAAACCAACTTTGATATCCTTTGGTTTTGTAGACAAGTCTCCCTTTCTACCATCTTATTTAATTTTCTTTTTATGATTAGTCATTTACTTCTATCCTTTTCATTATTGCATTCTTTATTTTCGCTTTAGTTAAATCTATTTATTTTTTTAATAATTTTCGAATTAATTTTAGTTTGTGAGAATTATGTGTAACAATTACATTCCATATTGACAAGTGAGAGTATATGGTGGCAGAATGCAGAGGTGCGCCACGTGTCAGAAGCTTTAATGTGGAGTATATATCCGTTGTTAAAATATGCACATTTAATTCAAATTATTTTATTCCCTTAATTATCTCTAATTACCATATTTATCTTAAATTAAAGTCCACTATAAAAAGGAGTCACTGTGCTTAGTGCTCTAAAACACTATTCCCCATCTCCTTCGCAAGTACAACTCTCCTAAGTCTTACCCTCTTCTTCTCATTTTACTCTCAGGAACATTAGCATAAACTTGTTACTGCTACAGTAATGCCAAGGTATAAGAAAATAATCAACCGTCTCAAAGATCCATCACGCTTCCAGAGTTACCATGCCGAAGAAAAATATGAAGAATTCATAGAGCCGTGTAAGATTCTGGAAGAAAAAGGGTTTCAATTTCCAGAACAACTCACTGGAATTGTGCAAACAATTCATAATATTGCAGCAAAACTGGATGGTTAGAGTTTTGCAAACATCCTCGTGATCCTGTGCTTCAAGTAGTCAAAGAATTTTACGCCAATTTGGTAAGTCCTGATTAGCATAACATTTGGGTAAGAAACACACTTGTTCCATTAGATTCTCGCATCATAAATGCTTTTTATAATTTACCTGTTGCAATTAATTGTGAGTATGCCAAGTTGATTGATAAATTGACCCCAAAAAAGTGGAACACCATTTTTACAACCCTTACAATCGAAGGAGCATCATGGGCTAACGAGGAAGGGCGTGTAGTTAATAGGATAGACTTGAAACCTATTGCTAAGGTATGGGTAAAATTTTTGAAATCTAGGCTTATGCCCACCACTCACACTACTACAGTTTCCCTAGAGAGATTGGTCCTGCTTTATACTCTTGTTCGAGGGCTTCCCATAGATGTGGGTAGCATCATTGCCAAAGAAATCAGGGAATGTACAGTTAAGACTCATCGAACTGCTGCTTTGCTATTCCCTTCACTCATCACCAGCATCTGTGTAGTTTCTGGTGTTTGTCTTGACGCCAAAGATGACCATGTCAAAATTGATGGTGCTTTTACGGCACGTACCATTCAAAGAGTTGTTAGTGAAAGTGCTGGAACAACCACGGAACCAACTGTTGTAACAGGAGCAAGGCGAGCTATTGGCTTAGAACAGGCTATCCAGGCCCTCAGCACCAGTATAACTCAATGTGCTGAGGCTGAGGCTCAGCAGAGGGAAAACGATCGGTTTTGGAGTTACCTACAACAACTGGACAACCAACTACACCAATTTGCTCTGTACATGAAACGCACTCACCGAAACTTTCCTGATTCCTTACTCCAGCAGTACAATTTTGACACTAACACTGCAGGTGATCCAGCAGAAGTTAGTGAAGAAGCCACTGCCACAAATGAACCAGCAGAAGAAGCTGCAGTTGAACCACAAGCAGAGGTAGAATCAGAAGATGTTGAACCATCTAATCCACTTGAAGAAGAAGGTGACAAGTTTGAGACTGAAAGCTCACCCACCGAATCAGAGGACAACTCGGAGAACAAACATGAAGAACCTTCCATACCCACCTAGTCCAAAACCAAGAAAAAGCACATCATTCAAGAAGAATAAGAGGAGGACCCTGAAGAGGAACCATCTATTCTAGTCCTTGCAAGCAAGGGAAAGGACAAGGGCAAAGCAAAATTGGCAACACCTCCAGCCTTTGAAGATGATATGGAGCAAGTTGATGCTGAACCAGCTGCTACAGCAGCCAAAGTTACGCCTACACCTGAACAAGCCAAGCAACTATTGGCGATCATTGCTGCCATTACAGCTAAGGGCCAGGCAGCTGATGCATAAACTCCAATTTCTCTACAGCAAAATCCTAGCTAGCCTGTTCGTACCAGTCCACGACAATCCAGCAAAAGAAAAGGAAGTACATCCAAAGGCCCTGTCCCAGCAACCCCAGTCACAACTCCTCTCACCAGCCCTGTGAAGAAAAAGACAAAGACATTGCTAGCTGCTTCCGCACAAGCTTCACCAAAGGATAAGCTACGCAGTGCATCCAAGAAGCGCTGAGAGCATCCCATCATGTGTTGCAATCCCCACCACATGGGAGTTTTCTTTCCTTACTAGTTCATCTTATAAAAAAAAATCTACTTTCTGTTTGTCAATTTGTGTGGTATTTCCTAAGGTCTTCTATATCCATATCAGTTTGTGTGCCTTTGTTATGTATGTTTGTGAGGACACAACAACTCTCAAGTTTTGGGGGGTTGTGTTTTCGAATGCATATGTTTATGTTTGTAGAAGCTCTGTTATCTAGTATTTGTGTATGGATTTGAAAACCTAATGAAGATAAATTGAGTGCTATTCAGTATTTATGAGAATGCCAAGTAGAGATAGTTATAAATGAAAGTGAAATTATGTTCTGACACTTAGATTTTGGTTGAATTGTTTGAGACTGCTAGAGCAAAACCAGAAGAATAGAAAAGATCCTAAGTTTGGAGGGAAGAAGCAAGTTTGATTAACTGTGAGATCTATAAAATACAATCTGCTACAATGGCTCAAGTTGCTGAGTAACCAGATCTGAGTATGTATCCTATATGCAGAATTGTGTTCAAAGGTAGCGAGAGTTATGAGCAATGCTGTAGCATATTTATAAAAAAAAAAAAGAAATTCTCTATCTAAGGTATTGAGTAGCCAGGTCTGTTCATGAGCCCTATGTTTAGCCTTGAGTAAAAGATACCTCTAGATAAGATTACATTACAGTTACTGATGTAACAACTCTAATCTAGGCATGGTTTGAGTAATTGGGTGTCATTATTACAATTGATTGACATTCACATGAAAGATAAATGTTACAGTGAAGAGGTTGAATATTTCCTAGTTTGTCAAGCCTAAAATTATCACAGTTGAGTATGTAAAAGTTATGCTACCCCATTTATGAATGAAGTGTTCTCATTGCTGAAATTCATACAGTCCCTTGGTGATGTTATAGCATATCTGGAATTCAACCGAAATAACACACACACACTATGGACAGAAAGAAGCTTAAATCTAGAACTAATTTACTATGGTCATCTTGCATGATTGGGAATGTAATCTGAAAGTGGAAGAATCCTTGCAAAGTTGATAAAAGAGCTAAAGTTGTGTGCATGATTGTTTGTGTGAAGAGTTAGTATGTGTCATTACTTGAGGACAAGTAATAGTTTAAGTTTGGGAGTGTGATAGCTCTAATAAATGAGAGTTATTACATCAATTATGGACTTGAATCAAGATTACTTAGAGAACAAATAAGGTGTTTTTATTACATTTTGGTTACCTTTTGCATAAACATTCATTTTAGTTAAATCTTAATAAGTTTTGCTTGCATCAAAGTAATTTGTGCTAAAAATAGGTGCATAATTGTAGATTCTCAATTCATGAAGGGATGTTGAGGCATTAGAAGAGCAAGAGGAGGAAGGAAGATGACCACAAAAGGAAGTAAAGCACAATCGGGAACGAGACGGTGTTGTAGCACTTGTTAGAGCAACTAGTGTTGTAGCAATCTGTGAGTAATGCGGAAGAAAACTTGGGCGCAGATCAGCCCTAAAATCAGGATCTGCATGTTTCCTAATTTAAAAGCATGCACGCTCATGGGCTTTAGGTTTAACCCTAATTTTTCTTATAAAAAGGGAGGCGTGCACCATATAGAAAGGAGGCAAGGCAAGAGAAGGGAATTATCATCAAAGTAATTAAAAAAAGAAGAAGAAGATCAAGATGGAGAGTGCGGTTCGGCAATATTGAAGACTTGTCCAGAATTATTTGTCTGTCATCGTGCTCAACTTATATTTCTCTTCTTCCTTTAATTATTTGATGTATTCCTTCATCATTATATTTATATTTATTATTCTCATTCAGAATATGAACTAACCTACTTGTAGTTGAGTGACAAACAATATAATGAGTTCTTGACTGTTCTTATATATTGTTATGGCATTGCTGTAGCATTATACTCTAGTAGTTTTTATGAATATAACTGTTATTTCGGTTGACCACTCATTTAATAGTTTCAATTAAGATAGAGCAGCAAAAGGGCATGTCTTAACGGATATTATTATAGTATTATTTGTGCTTAAATCGAGTTTCCTGGATTAAGCTATCTTGAATCCTATAAGGGCAATACTTGAAGTTAAGATTTGTGGCACACTAGACATAGGTGTTCACCTTGTAGGGTGGAAAGGCTAAAGATCATAATGTCATACCATAAGTAGATTAGCAACTGGTCGTTGTTAATAGATTTAAGGGTATGAGACTTCCAATATGCGGCAGCTGCGGATATAAATAAACTCCGCCCAATGCTGCAGCACTGGTCGTAACAACTGGTGCTAATTTGATGAAAAACGGTCAAACCCAAAGGAGAGTTTGATAATTCAACTACCTCAATCTCAATTGAATCTTGGACACACTTAATCTAGTTTATTTCATTACCGTATTATTATATTTAGTTACGATATAAATTATTCGACAATTGTTTGTTTTAGTCTCGAGTTAAGTTGCGTTATTGCGAGTGCTCTAGCTTTTTGAGTAATATCAATCCCTGTGAAGACAATCTTGAATACTTATCAATTTATTACTTGTTGTGTATACTTGCACATTGGCATTGATAGTTATTGCTTATAAAATTTACCAACAGACTCCCAGACCAGTTGACCTTAGGGCATTAGGTGTTGAAACACCCCTACAGACTTAATTACTCGGGTTCTAGATATAACAAAATTAAATTTATTCAATTTTTTTCTTTTTTTTTGTTTTTTGTTTTGGCAACATATACTTTCTACCACCTTAGATATTATTCCTAACAAATCAAAAGAACTAAATGCTGCAAAAAATTTAACTTACAACCCACTAGTATGTGTCATAGTGTGTGTGTGAAGAATGATTTAATAATACCTGTTAAATGAGTAAACAACGAAATAACTTTATAACCAAATGGAGGAGAGTTCACAAATTTAAGTAATTCAAAGAAAAAGGGAACAAAAACAACTTATTATGAATTTTAAAATCAAAATATAATACAATAAAACTATTAAGATGCGTCTCAAAAGTTATGACTCTTTACACAGTCATTCTAGACATAAAAAAAAATCATTGTTTTTGGGTTTTTTAAAAAAAAAAATTAAACACACCTATTTACAATTTACGTCAATTATCTCTTCCCCCCAACCTAATTTAAACATTATATACATGCAGAAAGATGAAAAAAGATAAAGGAAACATAAATAATAGAAGAAATATGAAATATCACACCTGAACAACCCGCTGAAGATGCGTTTCTAGAGTCCCTACACCCCATATTTTGTCATCTTCAACAAAACCATTATTAGGATTTGTTATATTCCATATTTGTCAACTATTCCCTCCCCCCAACTTGAACAAGACATTGTTCTCAATGGCTTAAAGGAAAAAAGTAGAGTTTAGAAGACAACCTCATAGCTCCAAGAAGATAGTTACAACCGAAGAGTTAAATCCAATTTGTACTTCTTACTAGGGCTAGGGTTACCATCATTAGTCAACCATTCTAAGGCCAAGGTCTTAGGATTTGGTTCTGGTTTGTAAGCTTGTAAAAGATCAAGTAACTCATTAGCAGTAGAAGCACAAACAAAAAGATTTTTCGCAGAGATTGGAATAAAATGATTCTTAATTGCATGGTTAATGAATGTGATCAACCCATCAAAACATTTATTAACATTTAGTAAACCGATGGGTTTTTTATGGATGTTTAAATGGGCTCAAGATGCAAATGTAATCAATGCCTCTAAAGTTGCAATATCTCCTGGCAAGAAAATAAAAGCGTCAGCATGATTTAACATATGAGATATTCGCTCTTGCATACTTGAAACAACTAACTCTTCTCCAATTGGCACATCAGACACGCATCCTAGAGGTTTTAAGGCTTGTGGAATGATACCTAGTACCTGGTTTCCTTTAATAAAAACAGCTTCTAAGACAAGTTTTGATAACCCGCAGTCACCTCCTCCATATATAAGGTGCAGTTTCCCAGCTATGGCATGACCAAAATCCACAGCTGCTTGAACGAACTCTTTGTATTTTCCATAATGAAATACAAAGAGCACACAAATGTTTTTAAATTGTCTACTTGAAGATGCTGCCATTAGAATAATCTTCAAAAACAAGTTGTGAGTGGTTTGGAAAAAGAGCTCTTATTTAAAGATCTGAGTGCTAGACAAAATGGAAATAGCTGTAAATAGGTTGGTGTATTTGTCAGATGACGCGTAAAACTCATGTCTCAATTATTCAAAAGCAAACAGTGAAAAGAAAAAGTAAAAGAAAACAAATAATAATTAAATACAAAATCACACCATTAAATGCAATAATGCAAATGATAAAAGAGCAACAAAGTAAAAGGATATTTACTGGTAGTTGTGATTGTGGCTTACATCTTCCTCTGGTTTTATATCCAGTAACGGCTTGAACGCCCTCTATAGGTCGAGGATAGGCTTCCCATCCAGTTTTCTTATAAACTGGTAAACAAGGTCTTTTTGAGTCAGATTCCCAAGACTAAACTGTGTACTTTTGTTTTGGAATAGTCTCCATAACCTGTGTATCTCATATTGCACATGTTCGCTTCGATGCGTCTCAAGAGATCGTAAGATATCATCCAATAATTCTTTATTCATGCCATCTTTGACGAATTTAATTTTATCTTCTTGACTATCAGAAGGAATTTCGTTGATCATTAACAAACACAATCTTTCACAACGAGCTTTGCAAATTTTTTTTAGTGCATTCTGAAGGAGAGAAGGAAAACGCTTATGCAATTTATGTTGTATTTCTTCCATGCTTGATTTTGAGATTTCAGTTATTGTGGGAAACTGAGGATACCGACTTAAGAAGTCACGAAGTACCGTTATCCGTCATTTATACGGGAAAATAAATCAAAATACACCAAAATCAAATCTGCAAAATTAAATCAAACGTGTAAGCGAACAACAAAAAAGAAACACAATATGTATAAAGGAAAATGAACTTACATTCGTCCTCTCATTGAGTTAACCTCAAGCTCCAATTGAAATTCATAAATGTCATGCTCTATTTTTCTGAGTTGTATTTCTAGATCCTCAACATAGGACACAAATTCCGGTGGTTACAGATCCCAAAGTGGATGTGATTTACAGCTTTATATCAGACTTCTTAAGTGAAATTTCACACGCAGAAATCTTTTAAGATGTGTGAACATGAATTTTCTCATTGAGATGCTCATGATGTATAATGATGAAGAAAACACAATTATTAAACACACTTAAGTAAGAAACATCACAACGCGTATCATTCAAGACAGTCAACCAATTCAAATGGTAAAACAACAGTGAAAAGTTAAAATACTCATTAAAAACTTAATCAAGATTTTGTGGGTCACTCAAATTTATTTTGGTGCTTGGTTCACGTGGTTGGTAATCCAGATAGGGCTGTTAATGGCAAACTATTCATCACCTCTTTGATTACCAAAAAACCCATTAGTATTCAAATTTTCCCCAATTGTGTCATTTGGACCAAGGTCATTGGCTCAACTCTTCCTAATAAAGATATTTTGTTAGGTTTTGATATCCTTCACCAGATCAAACACCTTCAAATCCTTCCCCGTGGAATACGAGTCCAGTCCATGTTCAAACCTTTTACTGACATCTTGAAACTTTATAATCTGTCTGAAACCCCTCCGTCTTACCAGGATATTTCAACCAAACTTTTGAGTTTCTGTCCAGAATCCCACTCTGAGTTCACTCATCCAAACCCATTGTGGCAAAATAAGTCTTTCTTCATTAAGTTACCTTTCAAACTCAATGAAAACATTAACCCAACCAAAGCTACTCATCCAGGAATGAGTCCTTCTGACTTACTCTTAGCTCAACAGGAATGTTCTCAACTGCTAGCCCAAGGTCTCATTGAACACACAACTTCTCAATGGGCTTGCCAAGCCTTTTATGTTGAAAAGCATTCTGAAATTATTCAAGGAAAGAAACGCTTAGTCATTGACTATCAGCCATTAAACATGTTTTTACAGGATGACAAGTTTCCTTTACCCTGTAGACAAAGCATGTTTACTTTTCTCAAAAATGTCCAAATCTTTTTAAAATTTGATTTAAAATCAGGTTTTTGGTAATTAGGCATTGAACCCTCCGAGCGATATAAAACTACCTTTTGCATTCCCAATGCTCATTTCCAATGGACAGTTCTACCTTTCGGCCTCAAAACTACCCCATCCATTTTTCAAAAATCAATGGTCCAAATCTTCCAACCCATCCTACATCATGCATTGATTTATATTGACGATATCTTGCTTTTTTCAGGATCACATGATGAATATCGTCACCTGTTAACTCAATTCTATGATATTGTTCAAAGTTATGGAATCATGCTATCTGCCAAGAAAAGCACCATTGCGACTGATAACATTGAATTTCTTGGTATGATCATCAAAGATGGCCATTACCAGCCAGGAAAGCACATTGCCCAAGAATTGCTTCACTTTCCAGATCAGCAACTTTCCAAATGACAAGTTCAACAGTTTCTCAGTATTATCAATTATATCCGTGATTTCATTCCACATGTGGACCACTACACTCGCCACCTTTCGGCTTTATTGAAAAAGAAGCCCCCAGAGTGGAATGCTGACCATACAATTGCTGTCACTACCCTCAAGCAAATCGCACAAAATCCGCCTCCTTTAAAGTTGATTGCAGATGGAAAGCGCATACTACAGACAGACGCAAGTGATGAATCATGGGGTGCCATCCTCCTTGAAGAACTCAATGGAAAAGAATACTTTATCGCTTACGCTAGTGGACATTTTGTTGACACACAAAAACACTACCATAGCGTGTTCAAAGAAATCTTAACGGTAAAGAATGGCATCAAAAGGTTCGAGTACCATCTCATTGGCCACCACTTCCTCATCCGAATGGACAGCTCAGCCTTCCCCAATATTCTCAATTTCAAAGGAAAAACTGTTCCCGAAAAGATGTTACTCAGATTGAAAGATTGGTTTTCCAAATACGACTTTTCAGTTAAGCATATAAAGGGATCCCAGAACCTCATTCCAGACCTGCTCTCCAGACTCTCCAAACCAGAACAACCTCTCACCTTGATCTCCACAACATTTCATTTTCCAGTCATCTTCATGGCTACATCCCTACCTCCCGAGGCTCTCACCAAGAAAACCTTTCCTTTTGACAAAAACTTCTCCACTATCTTTGCTATCCAAGAATTTGCAAGAAAAGTTGTTTATCGTTTTTTCATGAAAGCCTACCTTGTCACAGACTCCTTTCCATTTTCCACCTTCCACCCAGAAAATTTGTTTCTCACTGGTTTAACTCTTGATCCATCTAGAGAAATCACTGAAGATGAGTTATGGTACATAT
The DNA here is from genome assembly GCA_018350135.1 of Citrus trifoliata. NCBI lineage: Eukaryota > Viridiplantae > Streptophyta > Magnoliopsida > Sapindales > Rutaceae > Citrus > Citrus trifoliata. The sequence continues at coordinate 4,813 of VKKW01000492.1, read as the reverse complement.
GGTGCTTAATACTCTATATGCAACCAAACTAATCCTCCCAATCACTCCCACTTTAAACCATCTCCTTAATCCAGACAAAGCAACCTCTCTTACATGGACATTACTTGAGTGGTTTTCACCAATTCCTTGGTGGAGAAGAAAACTCCAACAGCTGTCAGAAATCTACAACCTTGAACATATGCCATCCTCTAAAGCACAAATGTGGACATCTGTGTTTACTATTCACAGGCCTTATTTCCAACATCCAGATACACATCTCTTTTGGACACAGGATCAGGTATACGAATGGTTCACTGCACCACACCCAGCCATCATTGACAATGAAATCCAATCTACCCTGCATAATTATCTTCATCAGTTAAACCACCAAACCCCGCCACATAAGGATATCTTTCACACCTCCCTAAGCCCACAACATGACCTCATCATGATCCCTACTCCATCCGCCAGATCCAAACCAAAATCCACAGGCATCCTCATCAAAGAAGAAAAGCCAGACTACACTGACTTCCTCTTCCAAGATTCTCAAGACCCTTGGGAAGAATTTCTTCCTCTCAGCCAACACCTTCATCAGTTTCCCCAACCAACAACGGATGAACCAGGACCCTCCCAACCAAGACCATCAACTCAACCTCCTAAAACTCCAGCCCAATCCAAAGCTGACAAAGCCACACAAACATCACCTCAGCCAAGAACCCGAAGAGACAGAAATTGCACCTACCCACCTTGCCGCGGTCCCCACTGTAAGCATCCAAAGCTCTCCAAAACTTTTTTCAAAAGCGTCATCACTCTGGTGATACGGACCCAGATGAAACGGAAAGCTCCTCCGAAGACGATTACATGAATCTCCGCTCTCCATAAAGTAGTTTGTCTTGTTGTAATAATGTTTTACTTTACTTTATGGTTTTGTCTTGTATAATTATTAAGGCTTGCTTTTACTTTACGCTTTGGCTTTCACCACAGTCATGCTTTAATTATTAAAGTTGTAAAAGTCCTGATCGGTGGGCTTGGCTTTCTAAAAAGGTGTGCTATAGGATATGATCACTTGAGAGGTCATGTTCTCAAGGATACGTGTCTTTTTACTTTTGAAAAGGATAGGGGTCCTGTCCTATCTTCCTGAGATTTCTCCTATATAAGGAGTTCTCTCCTCTCTTGTAAGATATAGAAGTTTGAAAGCAATAAACTCTCGTGTGTTTCAAAATCATGAATTTCTAAACTCTTTTCTCTCTCTGCAAATGAAGGTCTAAGGAAAAGAAAAGAAATAAGGATTTTAAATTTGTTCATTTTGAAACTTAAGGAAGTATGCTCTACACTTGCCTCTAGCAAGGATCCTGTGCATCAGAAAACTTTTGATGATTTCTTTTCTGGTTTGGTACCCTGTTTTAGACTAACGAAAAGTCTATTTTGGGTTTATAACCTAAGATAAAAATATTTTAAAAGTTTTTCTGGTTCTCTATTTGAGTATATCGACGGGAAACCGACGACGTAAATTCCAGAGGTGATCCTGAATAGGCACTAGTCTGGTCTGCACTGTCGGATAACAAGTCACGTACTGACACTGTTTTTTAGATTCTCAATTTCTACAGCCCCATGTAGATATACATTTTTTACAATAAATGGGCCACTCCACTTTGACTTTAACTTTCCTGGAAACAAATGAAGACGAGAATTATAAAACAGTATTTTTTGACTAATTTCAAATGTTTTTTGAAAAAAAATTTTATCATATGCATCATTTCTTAATTCCTCAAGTTCACTCAATTGTAATTTCCGCACAATACCAACATTATCCAAATTTGAATTAAAAGCTTTAATAGCTCAAAATGATTTATGTTCAAGTTCAACAGGTAAGTGACAAGGTTTACCATAAACTAGCCGATAGGGTGACATTCCTAAAGACGTTTTAAATGCAGTACGATATGCCCAAAGTGCATCAGTCAATCGAAGAGACCAATCTTTGTGGTTTGGGTTAACTGTTTTTTCTAAAATTTGTTTTATCTCCCTATTTGCTAATTCAACTTTACCATTTGTTTGAGGATAATAAGGGGTAGCAATTTTATGTGTAATTTCATATTTTTCATTAAAGACTCAAATGACTTATTACAAAAATGCCTACCTCCATCACTAATAATGGCTCGAGGGATTCCAATTGACTTTGAATGTTTTCTCTTAAAAATTTAACGATAGTTTTACTATCATAATCAACTGCCACTAATACGTACACAAATCCAAAAGATGGTGAAAATGGACCATGAAATTAATTCCCCAACAGTCAAATATTTCAATTTCAAGTATGAGATTTAAGGGCATCATATTTCTTTTAGTAATTGATCCTAATTTTGACAGTTTTCACAAGTTTTGCAAAATTCATATGTGTCTTTAAATATAGTAGGCCAATAAAATCCACTTTATAAAATTTTAGCCATAGTTTTTCTTGAAGAAAAGTGTCCACTACATGCTTTAGAATGACAAAAATTAATGACACTACTTACCTCATTATCAGGAATGCATCGTCGAAAAATCTGATCAGAGCAATATTTGAATAAGTAAGGATCATCCCAATAAATTTTTTTACTTCAACCAAAAATTTCTTCTTCTCCTGAGTATTCCATTGCGCAGGCATTTACCTGTAACAAAGAAATTAACAATGTTAGCATATCATGGTATTGAAGTAACAAATAATAAAAATTCATCAGGAAAGGAATCATTGATGAGTGTTATATCAGTGTAGATTTTAGATCACCTTGGATCTGGACTTGAACTTTCAGGGTTGTGGGTAGATTAGTGTCTTGAAGGGAAATATTGAAGTTTGGATAAAAGGTGAGTAAGACACTGCCAGCATGTAGGGTTGTGAGTACAGTACCGATAACAGCATCTTGGTACTGTTTAAACCGAGTGTCCAGGAGAGCAATACAAGCTGTAACTGGTAAACCTTTGCGCCCATGAAGGGTAAGGATTAGCCGTATTCCGCCTAGATGAAGATGAGTGTATCCTTCACGTTTCCAATTTGAAATGAACTCTAAAGGAATTTCCAGAGTGACATATTGCTCAGCAGAGGTGGCTTTGAGAGCACACTGATCCAGACGAGAAGACTGGATATATTCTTTAGGGTGTGGTCGTTTAGTAGAGATAAGGGTACGGATGCTGCGGGTAAAGGAGTTGGGTCGTTTGTACAAATGATAAGGGCTAATAAGAGGGTAGGTGGATTCACTTATTTGAGCTGATTCGGGAATATAGGAGTATTCAACAAGGTTTTCAATTTTATCAGCAGTATGGGAAGTGCAAGATTTAGGCAAAGAAAGAGTAGAAGAAAGAGTAACAGGAGTGGATGAAGTAGAAGCCATGAGGGATGAGTTCTCTCTGCGCCTGAAGACTAAAGATCAAAACAGGAATAAAGACTTAAATTATACCACTTTGAGAAAATGGAGAGGGTATGACTCTGATACCAAATAGGAGAATCAGGAAAACTTTCATTTTCTTGTCGAGACTGACACAGAATCTTCAGCATCCACCAGTGACTCTGAAAAATCTTATGCTGATATCACCAGAATCCTGATGGCTCAACCTGACCCACAAACCTCTCGGACTGAACCATATGTTGATCTTCTTAAGCTTATGCCTCTTGAATGGATCTCAAACTATGAGCAGTTCCATAACAATACAGTCCCAGTTCAGACATCTGAAGTATGTTTGAAAGGCGACCAGATGGCACAGTCAGAATGACCTTTAACCGCCTCCCAGTGCTCCTCAAGAGCCTCCTCGGCTCTCTTTCACTTATTCATCCATGATCATAGCTGTTCAGACAGCTCAAAAGATTTGCCTATTACAGGGTTCAATTCTGACGATTTCCCTGTTTATCCAACCAAACAAAATGGGCATTTCCTTTGGGATGTCCCTGGTTCTGGCCACTGTGACCCAGATTGTCCCTGCTGGGATGATTGGGAAGGGATGATGATTATGTAACCAAAGGAAAAAAGAAACCTAAGAAAAAAATCTCATGCCTCGTGTCCATCCAGTACTCCTAGACCGCCACAAGATCCTCCTCCTCCTTCAGCTCCTTTACCTCTCTATAAAAAGGAACTCTCAATGGCTTGCAAAAGGCTTGTACCCTCTACAATATCTCACCTGTTCCGGATCCATCTCCACCTCTGAGTTGTATGATGTTTTCATCTGCTTCCTCAGATTATTCTTCCTCTTTTCCTCCTTTAGACACCCACACAGATTCCCAACGAAATGTTGTGTCCAAACATTTTATTCATCACCCATAACCTCAGCGGTCATCTTGAACCACCCAAACCTTTTGAATCAGTCCTCAACTGGCAAACTCAAAAGGCCAGAGCCCAGAATGATACTTTGTTAACATTAATTCCAAAGTTGAACAAAATCAGTTTACGAACTGAACACCTTGAAACGAAGGTTGACTCCATCTCTGCCCAACTGCAGCAGATCACCAAACCTCCAGTCCAGAATTGTCAACTTGATTCTGAGTTGCGAACTATGCTTGCCCAACATTACCATGGCCCAAAATTTGATCAAAAAGAAAGGGAGATCATACGTTTAAAAGCTGAGGCTTGCTCAAATTGAATCTGACAAACAAAAACCTTCTCTTTTTTACCCTCCTCACCTCCTATCCCTTCGATTGGTCCAACTTACCATCCATTTGCTTCGATGCTTTCTCCTATCCGACAGTATGAGCCTTCTAAGCTGTTTGGTATGACTCATACCCTTTTTCGAGACAACCCATTACCACCACCACCTAAACCTAAACCAAAGCCTAAACCTCAACCACGACCCGTCACAATCAATCCTTCCT
>VKKW01000491.1:0-66118 GCA_018350135.1 Citrus trifoliata | reverse complement strand
ACCAACCCAATAAATTTCGCAATTTTTTTTTTCAATTGCACTAGAATATAGTAGCACTTGGACAATTGACTTGGCAATGTTGCATTTAGTGACTTTAGTATACTTTGTGGCCTAATATTTGGTGTGAAAATGTGTCGATTAGAATTTGTTGTTTGTATCAGTGCTGGAATGTTGGTGGACAAGAGAGGCTGCAGACATCACGGGCAACTTATTATGGTGGCACTCATGCTGTTATTGTGGTTATAGACAGTACTGATAGAGCCAGGATTTCCATTATGAAGGACGAACGATTCAGGCTTCTTTGGCATGAGGACCTACAACACTCTCTTGTACTTCTCTTTGCAAGTAAACAAGATCTAAAAGATGCCATGACCTTCGCTGAAATCACTAATGCCCTTTCTCTTCACAGCATCAAGAATCATGATTGGCACATTCAAGCCTGCAGCACACTTACAGGAGATAGGGTATTTGATGGTCTAGAGTGGATTAGCCAGCAAGTTACAGGAAAAGCTCCACGTTGAAGAACCTGAAAAATATATCGAAGAGATGGTTCATCATCCACAGTCACGGATCTGAGGATGAGTACGAAGTTTATTTTCTGTACCATGTAAATCTATCAGAGGCATTCTTGATAAATCTGCAAGTGTATCTGCAGATTGTTGGAAACCAACATGACATATTGCTTTTTATTTTTTAAACAATTAAAAATGTTTGTCTTATTTAGGTGATTCAACCACTCTGCTACTGTAAATACATTTTTTGTGGGTTATATTAGTATTTTTACCAATCAGATTTTGTCTCATTATGTGATTGTCTAATGTCAAATCAAACTACTATAAGAGTATAATAGTCTTTTCACTACACTGATGCATCTGGTACCAAAAAGCAAGAGACTATTTGCCAACTCGCACTGGAAGAAGAGTATTATTATAATTTCAATGACAAACCAAACCGCTCCCTATCGCTTATACACGTCTAAAAGTGCTATATATTAATATATAAATATTTTCTCTTTTAAGTGTAGCAAGGCCATAACTCATAGAGGTATCCAAACATTACCCTATTTTTTCACGATGATGCCTTCTTTCGTTTGCGCCATAAATGTTCACAAGTGGGGCTGGTCACAAGCATTATTGTACTATGTTTAATTAGAGCCACCCAACTGCATCGCAATCATGTATGTTTTAATTATGAAGGCCCACGTGTTTCTCAAAATTGATGAAGGGCCACTTCTGTCTCGATGTAGCTTAGATGCTTAGGGAAACGTATAATATTAGGTCCTCGGCCACCACGTGATACATGCATTCAAATTCTCTTATAATCTGATTTTTTTATGAGATTTTTTTTTAGGTAATTTAAAGTGAGACTCATTTGAGTTCTTTCTCTTCACATTTTATAACCTCTTTCTTCTTCCCCAGCTTCTTCAAAACCTTTAAAAGATTAATTAGTTAATTTGGTAAAGAAGAATTCACCAAATTAATTTTTTTAAAAATAAGAGCTAGTTATTTATCTTTTTTGAGCAATGAAACATGCAAAACAAGACATGTAAAAACTACAACACCAATGGCCCCTCACTCATTGTTGTTATATATGATCAACTGAAGTTTGGAACAAGCAAGTGGCCGTGCGTACTGCCTTCACGAAACAAATATTGAAGCATTGGGACTTATTTTAGTTTCAATATTATTGTTAGGTCTTCATTTATTAGTTTAATCTTTTTGGTTAAATAATTTTTTCTAATCTAATATTGTGAGCGTCGGATACTTTAACAAAAGTTGTGAGATCGCGCACTCTGAGATTGTTCACACGTACAAAAATTAAATACGAAAATCAGTTTGAGCCTTCATAAGATTCTTTTACCTTACCACAAAATAAGAAATATGATAAATTTCTCTCCAAATTGTTGTTAGTGGGAGCAGAATTCTAAATTATGATTAGACCTCTGAATTATATATTACAGATCATTTTCAATAGAACTCAAAGTGTAATATATCAACAATTTGTATTAATTCATTTGTTCATTTGTGAAATAAAAATTCAATTATTTGTTTTTTCGAATATAACTTTTTTTTTTTAAATTTTAACGAAGATGTCTTCTTTCCCGTCATAAATGATGGCAACAGCAAAGGTGGGGTTGGTTACCAGCGCTATTGTACGACGTTTAATTTGAGCCGTCCAAATTGGAAGGCAGATGGAGATTTTTTTGTCAGTCAATTTGTCAGAAAAATGGCAGATAAATTATCCCCACGTTACACTCGTGGGCTGCTGCAATCCATGATTTTTAATCAATCGTGATGTCAATCGTGACTAATAATCGTGACTAATAATGGGAAATATCACTCTATTTGATATTATTGCTGATGCAGAAGTAAATTTGACTTTTGTGAAGTCAATCGTGATATTATCTTTTGACTAATAATGGTAACGAAAAAATAGCAAATTGTTATATTTTTATAGTTAATATAATAAAATGTTATAATTTAATAATTCTTGTAGTAAGATAGTAACCCATTACCGAAAATCAAGCTAAAGGTCTTGTTCATAGTAAACATTCCATAAGTTCCTTCGGCAGAAATAATAATCTCTTTTAATGAGAATATCTCTTTCGCTCAATAATTTAAACGAGAATCTAATTTCTTCTATATTCATCATAATATTTTTTTAACCAATGAAAGAAAAGTCTTTTTCTGGCCATGAATGTCCAGTCGAGAAATAATCCTTTAGTTTTATTTTGTTATGCAATAGTATGAGAAGATTCTTTTTTATTCAGTCGATGCTTTAGGCCTCTAATAAAGATGCTACTTAAAAACAATTGGTTAATGCTAGAGATCTGATCAGTGTATGTGTTTGTGCGCGGGCGGGTGTCTGTATGCGCGCCCGCGTGAGTGTGCGGGCGGGTGTGTGTATGCATGCGAGTGTGTGAGTAGTTTTTCAATTCAGAAATGTTAGATTGAAAAAGTATCCAAAATAAAATGATGTCCACCAATTGGTATGCAATATCTTAAAAAAAAAAAAAAAGTTGGAATTTTCAAATACCTCTTTGGATTTGGGGCTGTTAGATTCCCTAGCCCCTTTATTGACTGCAAATGATGGAGGCTACCTTACATAGACAAATGGTGGCCTTTGAATTTTTAATCCAGAACTCTCGGATTGAAAAAGCATATATATATATATATATACAGTACTAAAAATCAGGTCGAGCTATTAGGAGGTTCTCTTTCCTTACCATAAAATGTAGAATATGATAAATTTCTCTCTATTTGTTTGTGGGAGCAGATTTTCAAATTATGTTGAATAGATGGTAGAATTACATATATTACAAATGATTCTCAATAGATCTTAAATTGTAATATGTTAGCATGCTGTATTACTTCCAAAAAACAAAAAAAAAAAAAAGCAAAAAAATTGAGATGCATCCCAACCTTACTTTTTCCATTTGTTGATTTGTTATATGTTGCTTAATTTCTCACAAAAAGAAAATGACAGAAAGATTTAATTTATAACGGCATGTGCTTGAGGAACGAAGCACCAATCAACTGTCAATCCCATAAAAGAGTATGTTTGTCGGCTATTGTACTCCAAAGAATTTGCAGCTACACCCAAAGCTTAATTGTAATCATTATTACATTTATAATTCTACTCCACTGTTTTCTATTGTTTAATGCAAAAGTTTTGATTGCCTCTTCTAAACAAAATTTTAGTTGGATGCAAATGGGTTAAATGAATTTTAAAAAATTTCAGATTTTCGCCTTCATTGCTACAAACCAAGATTAGCATCCGTTTCATCGATGCTGGTATTGTCATCACAAATACTTCCAGTCATTTGGTTCAATAGGGTTTCGTTTATGCTAACTTTTCTTATGCTTGTAGATCGCAAAAATTTATTCAAGTTTGAAAGGCTACATACAAAGATATAAATTCGTTTTGGCTATTCTCTGATTTCACCAGCTACAAGTAGTAAATTATATTTATCTAATTAATTCTTGTAGTATGATAGTAACCCATTACCGAAAGTAATCTAAAAGTCTTGTTCATGGTAAACATTGAATAAGTTATTATGATACAAATAAGAATCTCTTTTATAAGAATGTCTCTTTCGTTCAATAATTTAAAAGAGGATTTAATTTCTTCTATATTCATCATAACTTTTTTTTTTCTTTTGTAACTGCTGAAAGCAAAGTCTTTTTATTGCCATGAATTTCCAGTCAAGAAATAATCCTTTAGTTTTATTTTGTTATGCAATAATATGAGAAGATTATTTTTTATTATTAGTCAATGCTTTAGACATGTAATAAATGCATTAAGGATGCTACTTAACAACAATTGTTTAATGCTAGAGATGTGAGTGTGTGTGTCTATATATGTGTGTGAGTGTGTGGTTTTCCAATTCGAAAATGTCGGACTGAAAAAGTATCCAAAATAAAATGGTGTCCACCAATTAGTATGCAATAAATTAGAAAAAAAATGTTGGAATTTTCATATACCCATTGGGGTTGTTAGATTTCCTAACCCCTTTCTACTTTTAATTTATTGATTGCATATGATGAAACCTACCATACATAGACAAATGGTGGCCTTGTAATTTTTAATTCAAAACTTTTAATCCAAAACTCTCAGATTGAAAAAAAAAAAGCACCCATATATATACATTAATAAAAAATTAGATCGAGCTGTCATGGGGTTCTCTTTTCTTACTACAAAATTAAATGTAGAATATAGTTGATTTCTCTCTAGTTGTCAGTGGTAGCAAATTTTTAAACTACGTTGGACAGATGATAGAATTATATATATTACAAATTATTTTCATTAGATCTTAAATTGTAATATATCAATAATACCTCTAAAAAAAAAAAAAATTAACATGCATCCCAACCTTACTTTTTCCATTTGTTGATTTGTGAAATGCTGCTTAGTTTCATTGTATTATATGCCCTCATTCTCACAAAAAGCAAAATGACAGCAAGATTTACTTTAAGACGGCAAATGCTCGCGGAACAAAGCACCAATCAACTATCAATCGCATGAAAGAGTATATTTGCCGATTTGCAACAACAACCGAAGCTTAATTAAGAAGATGTTTTATTAAGAAGATGTCTGCATCATCTCCTTTAAATGGTGAGTCGATAGCTAGAGACAAAATCAAAGAAAGACATAAATGGGAATGGCCAGATTAATGATGGTCCCTTGCACTTGTAGTCTCTTCATTGCATACGCGGCTGGAACTTGATTTCACAATTCAAGCTAAGGGGAATGTAACCTTCACAATCAGAGAAATGAGAGGTGGAGAATTAATCACTGTGTCCACCCTTTTCCATCCAATCAATCCTACCCTTGCACTCGTGTCGTCATCTGTCTACTTCAGTTAAACGTGCGAGGAACGTGATCTCCAATTCACCACGTGTTTTTCACGATATAGCGTGATCTCCAATTCATCACATGTTTTTTACAATATAGTGCATGATGCACGTTGGGCAGAGCCTATCCAATCCTTATCTTATATTTTATTTTTTAAATAAAATAATATTTATTAATTTATTAATAAAATAATATAATTAATTCACTTAAATTTTATTAAAAAATTATTAATTATTTAATAAATAATATATCATTTAAAATTTTAAAATATCAATTATTACTTTGATCCCAATTATGTAGACCCGTGAAAAATTAAAATTACTCGTTTTAGCACGGTGATTTGACACAGGCTCTCGTGTTGACCTGTGTCTTCTGTTCTATCGTCCTGTTACTACTAACTACTATAAATGAAGGATGAAGCATGCACCGTTGAGGCAACCAATTACATATCTACTTCAAGAAACTCATACTCCCTAATCAATGGTATCAAAATTTTCCCAAGTTCTGTTGGTTACTCGGCAGGCACCCGAACTAATTGTTCCGGCGAGGCCAACACCACGAGAAGTGAAGCAACTTTCAGATATAGATGACCAAGAAAGCCTAAGGTTTCATGTACCATTAATATTCTTTTACAAGAATGACCCTTCACCTTCAATGCAAGGAAGAGACCCTGTTAAGGTCATTAGAGAAGCAATAAGTAAAGCACTTGTGTTTTACTACCCTTTAGCTGGCAGGCTTAAAGAAGGTTACAACCGCAAGCTTATGGTGGAATGCAATGCTGAAGGAGTCTTGTTTATTGAGGCTGATGCCAACTTCACACTTGAGCAGCTTGGAGATGATATTCAGCCACCATGCCCGTATTTGAACCAACTGCTTTATGATGTTCCAGGCTCTGAAGGCATTCTTGGTTGCCCTTTGTTGTTAATTCAAGTGAGTCTCTCTTTACTTTAATTAGTATGTAAGTTTATTTTGTGATTTTAGAATTTAAAAAAAAAAATAGTAGGAATATATGATGAAGATTGATTTAGTGCTAAGACAAGTGGTTTTTAAATAATAGTATTTGACTAATTATTCAAGTTTGAATCATCTTTATTCAAGAAAGGGACTAAAAATATCAATTTGAACTTTGTTTAAATAAATAGATGTATCATTTCCCACACGTACATGGTTTTTTTGGAAAACTTTAAATTCAAACTCAATATGATTAGTGAACGGGGTGATCCAAATTCATTTATTTAATAACCATGTGACATGCAGCTAGTTCTATTATTTTGTGTTGTGTTTGTGTTGAGTTTGCAATTATTATAAAAAATTACTAATAATGATACATGAAAAAAGATCATTAAATAGATCTTTAGTAACTTTTAAATTATATAATGATTTTTTAAGGTATATATCATGTTCTGTTATCATCATAATCAAACTTTCAATAATTTTATATCTATAGATGACACGTTTGACATGCGGAGGATTCATTTTTGCATTACGTATAAACCACACAATGTGTGATGGTTCTGGTTTGGTACAATTCTTAAAAGCCATAGAGGATATGGTACGTGGGAAATGCTCACCAACCTTGTTTCCAATTTGGCAACGACACATCTTAAATGCCAGAAATCCCCCACGAGTTACATGTATCCACCATGAGTATGATGAAATAAACAACAATGAGGTTCCAAGTGACAACATGGCTCACAAATCGTTCTACTTTGGCGCCAAAGAGACCAAAGCTCTAAGAAATCAGCTTCCTTTTCACCTTCAAGACTGTTCAACATTTGATCTATTAACTGCTCTTATATGGAAATGTCGAACAATTGCACTCAAGCTTGAACCTGAAGAGATTGCCCTAGTTTCTTGTATTATTAACGTACGAGGAAAACGTTATAAAACGGATATTCCTTCAGGTTATTATGGCAATGCCTTTGCATTTCCGGCTGTTTGTTCAAAAGCTGAACAATTATGCAAAAATCCAATAGGATACGCTGTTGAATTGGTGAAAAAGGCAAAGGCTCAAATAAATGATGAGTATATAAGGTCTGTGGCGGATCTTATGGTGATCAAAGGGCGACGAATCAAGTTCCCGACTAGGGGAAATTTCATTGTTTCGGATCTAAGCAATCTTGGATTCGGAGAGGTTGATCTTGGATGGGGGAAACCAATTTATGCTGGAACTGCTGGTGGTGTAGAATTGATCAGCTTCTTTGTTAAACACCAAAACAAGAATGGAGAGCCTGGAATTTTTGTACCAATATGCTTGCAGCAGTCAGTTATGGAGAGGTTTCAAGAAGAGTTAAGGAGAATGATGATTCAAGGAACTACGGAGGATTTATGCAACATTAATCAGATTCAGATTTCCAGCAAGCTTTAGTGGATATATTGTTGGAAAAATATGCTCTTTAATCATGTAGGTATAGATTATAATAAATTTATTGAATGATTTGTCTTAATCATATATAAATTTATTGATGTAGTACGATTATATTGAATAAGATCACATATGAGATTTAATTAACTTTGTAACAATTGTCAGACTTATTAAATCTCATAGGCATTGATTTTACTATAATCTTAATCTTGAGTTAGTTATAATTTCATAATTGTAATTGTTATTATATTTGAGTTACCAATGGCCACGACACACACTTGTAATCAAGATTACCCGGTATCTTGGTCGGAGCAATTATGAGTATTGAAGTTATATATTAACAATATAAAATTTGTACAACACATCTCTAGATGGGTTTTCGACATTCGATCATAGAATTATTTGGTCAGAGTGTATCAACATATTTAGTATGTTGAAAATGATCAACAAAGAAAACTAGTAAGTATCAAGGAACAAGATGTAATTAAATTGATTGAACAATTGAGATATCGATTTAATTAACGATGTGGTACAAATGATTATGCAGTAAAGAAAGCGTTGTGGCATGAGTAGAATTATTATTCGAGAACACTATCCTAGATAGCATACAATTATGAAGGGCAGTTCTAATCTTTTAGTGAAATATATTTGAAATTAAATAATTTAGTTAGTTTAATTACAAGCCTAATTATTGTAGCCACTATTGTATGTACTCATATGATCCCCGGGTTAGCTCATTTAATTAATTGTACCGCTACTGGATTAATAAACAAGATGACTAAATATTTGGGTTAAAATCCTAAATATATTATTTAGTATGAAGCTTCATTTAATATGCTTGTGTGTAAGAGGCATTGTGTTATTTTACAAGGTGGGCCCCTATAACACAAAAACAAGTAACAACATTTTTGGTTTTTATTATTTTTTAATTTAAATCAAATGTAATTTAATAAAATTAAAAAATATATAAATATGAAGCTTAGGGTTTCCACAAAATAGAGATATAAAATAGTTTATTTTCTCTAAAAGAAAAAGGAGGTCACATTATACAGATCGGAGAAAAAAAAATCTCTCTAAAATTGAGAGGAGTATTTTCTCTTGCTAGTTGCTTTTAGTTGTGATAAAGTCACTCACACGTCAAGTGCATATCAAACCTAAGTCATAACCTGAAAAATCATTGGTGACGGATCGTGGGAGCCTGAATTATTTTTTATCATTCCTCTCTTTATTATTGCCACTCCACAAAAAAACGTCAGCATGCTTGGTCGACTTTGTACTTGACACCCTCCGGAAGATTTGTCGTCTGCATGGCAAAAATGGGAAGTGCTTGTAGCACTGATTGTGTGAGAGTTATACGCCCAGCCAAAGAAAGCCAAAGAAAGGTGATAAGCATTCCAAGATGACAACCTCTTTTCCACTTTATCCACAATATCTTGGTAAGTATTCTTGGTAACCCTTGAATGTAGAAGAGGCATACCAAGATACCAACCAAGATTATTAGTGATAGTGAAACCTAGAGCCTTACTAATACTCTTAGACAGACCCGCTGAGACATTAGAAGAGAAAAAAAATTGAGGTCTTAGCATTGTTCACCTTTTCCCCAGAGCTACAACAAAATTCACCGAGGACTGCATTGATGATTTTGGGCTTGATCATGTGAAGCTTCAGCAAATAACAATAAGTCATCCGCAAAAAAAGATGGGTGAGGGGGGTCCACTAGCGTGACAACCGAATTGGCTTCCACTTCCCCGCATTGACAGCACTGCAAATAGCATGACTAAGTCGCTCGATACAAAGCATGAATAGATAAGGAGAAATAAGATCACCCTGCCGAATGCCTCTTGAAGGTGTAAAGTCCTCCGTAAACTCACCATTCCATAAAACATTCATCCGAGCAGTGGTGATACATTCCATTATAATTCGAGTAAGATTCATCGGTAAACCAACCTCAACTAATGTCTCAAATATGAAATCCCAGCTCAGCCTATCGTAGGCCTTTTCGAGATCAACTTTGATTGCCATTTGCCCCACTCTTCCTGTTTTTTTCCTCATAGTATGAATAACCTCCTGCGCCACCACAATATTTTCAATAATGTGTCGTCCCAGGACAAAGCTAGTTTGCTGCGGTCTAATGAGATCAGGAAGGATGGACTTTAAGCGGTTAGCAATCGGTTTGGTGATAGCTTTATAAGCAATTGAACAAAGACTGGTGGATCGAAACATCTTCAAACTTGTGGGGTTATCAACTTTCGGAATAAGCACAAGCAATGTATGATTGATATCTGCCGGTAGTTGGTGGCTATTGAAAACTTCCTTCACCATTTGGCAAAATGAAACACCAACAACGTGCCACTGACTCTGATAGAAAATAGCCAGAAAGCCATTAACACCCGGAGCTTTCAGCAACTTCATATTAAAGATGGTTTGCTTGATTTCATCGTCATTGATAGGTGACATTAGAAACTGCCAAGTGGATTCATCAATACTTCGAAAATAACCCCTGTAGGGATAAGACACAAAACAAGCGTCAGTATTTATGTAAAGTGAAGAGAAGAAATCAATAACATGTTGTTTAATCGCTGCGAGCTCGTAAAGCCAAAAGCTCTTCTCATCCATGATAGCTCTGATGCAGTTTCTACATCTCTTTGCTAAGGTTTTCTGGTGAAAAAATTTTGTGTTTCGGTCCCCCAACAGAGCCCAGTCTTTTCGGGATTTTTTATGCCAAAACCACTCCTCCTGATTAAGCACCTCCTCCATCTCTTTTTTCAATTTATTTTCTAAGTGACAAAGGCTTCTAGTGTATTTCACCTCAAGAGCTCGTTGAATACCTCCAAGCCTGGCTAACAATCTCCTATGCCGTTGAAAAATATTTCCAAAAATCACCTTGTTCCACGTTAATAATTTAGGAGTGTGATCATGAGTCATGTCACTAAAGGTAGTATTAGACTTCCAATGTGAGGCAACAAATTTTCCAAACTTCTCATTCGTGAGCCAAGCTGATAAGAAACGGAAAGGCTTGTTAGCTTTGGAAACTGAATTATTCTCCCCAAATTTAACAAGAATAAGTCGATGATCCGAGCCCACTTTCAATTAATGCAATAACATATTTTCAAGGAACTCTGTCAACCATTCACCATTGCAAACAGCTCGGTCCAACCTTTGTAAAGGCTACCACGTGACCAGGTGAAGCGAGGGCCTTGGAAATCTAGATTACAAAGATTATTGGAGCGAAACCAATTTCTGAGCAAAGGACAAACTCCATTTGTACTGTTGACACCACCCTTCTTTTCAGAGGCATAAAGGATTGTTGAAATCCCCTCCCACCAGCCAAGGTCCTTGAATCTACTTCGCAATGCCTTCCAAATGTTGCCAGAGTTGTTTATGGATAACTGGAATAGGGCTTGCATAAACAGCAGTGACTCAAGAAATTAAGGAGCTATTTTCGGACATCTAGAAGTGTATATATTGCTTATGATTCCATATTATATTCACCTCATATGCATTGTTCCATAGTATCAAAATCCCACCAGAGAATCCTTCAGCTTCCACCCGATGTGAACGGTCAAAGCCACTATGCTTAATAAACGCATCAGCCTTAGCTCCACTAATTCGGGCTTCCATCAAAACCACCATTTTAGGACTGAAAGCCTTGATTAAGGTTCTAAACGAAAGGCGAAAACCGTTTGAAGCTGCTCCTTGGACATTCCAAAACATGATGGAAAAAACCATTAGAGAAAAAAGGTTCAACTATTTAGAGGTAAACCGAGGTAACAAACCTCACACCAACGGCCCTAAAGCATCTAGTATCACTGCTATGTCTTGTTCACTGACCAGAGAGGTGTCATCAGTGGAAGTCCCGGAACCCTCCTCATCATTGGTGCCCGGTAATCACTATCTTCATCCATATCCTCATTCAAAGCCACCCTACCAGTGTCAGGAGGTTCTCCTAAAGGGTCAAAAAGTTGATTGTGGTACTTGGACACCGAACTGTTTTGCTTAGTACCTGCCAGCATGGTATAGTTTGGGTCAAGGGGAGGAGGGTTACTGGTATTAAAGGAAATGGCTGAGTGGTTTTGTGGGTCTAAAGATGTAGGGACACTGTATGGAGTCAGCGAGGGTTGTAGTTCATGGTCTTTAGTTTGAGTACGTAGAATGTGTCGGTTTTGCATGGGGTTGTTCAGTGACTTTTCGGTAGGATTGGCTGTGTTATAGGCTGTCGTGGAATCTTGAGTTTTTCTTCTTTGGGCTTGTGAGGTCTGTTTAGTGGCTGGTTTAAAGGCATGGGTATTTTTCCTTGGTTTGAGATGCTTGTTACCTATCAAATCCTGTAAATCTGTGTTTGCTGGCAATTGGCTTCTCAACATGGCAACCGAGGATTCATTTTCTACACCTTGGATCTCCTTTCCTTCCTCATCTTCCATCAGAACCCCGAATCGGGATCCTTGATTGAAGTTGCCTTTTTGATTATTAGCATAATCTTGAAGTTTCTCATTTCCTTTCCTATATTGATTCCTTCCTTTTCAGGTAACCACCATCCATGGGCCATAGCGATGATCGCTTGGGGTAGCTTCCTCTGCAGTCGGAACTGATGGTAACTTGCTGCTTGAGAGATCACTTGAGTTCTGTGGATCAACATTAGCCTCAGGATTCCCAATATTCGACCTTTCTGGGCAGGACTGTTCGAAAACACAAATTCTACTGATCTGTGTTGTTTGGTTACTAAGAAAATTTACTCTGTTTTACTGAGAAAACTTTAGAGCATTTCTGGATTTTTATTTCTTCTTTTATTAATTTTCAAATGAGTACAAAGCACACCTTTTATACACTGTTAACGGAAAAGAAAACTAATCAGAATAAACTTTCAGTAAGCCTTAACTGAATTTGCTGAGCCAGCACTGCTTACTTAACTAACTTCACCTCAGTAAATTCTCCCACGTGCTAACCTTGAGCTGACTGCTTGTACACGTTATGAGCTTCCTTAACAGCCCCCCTCAAACTCAAGGGACATGGCTCCACATTGAGTTTATTTCGAAAGTAATTAAAATGAATGAATGTGAAAGGTTTTGTTAAGACATCAGCTATTTGTTCTTCACTTGGAATGAAGTGAATTTCCAGCTCCCCTGCTAAAACCTTATCTCTGACCAAATGCATATCCAGTTTAATGTGTTTTGTGCGTGAATGGTAGATTGGATTTTTAGCTAACTTTGTTGCACTCATGTTGTCACACCAGATGATAGGTACTGAGATATCGTGTGCACATTTAGAACAGAAATCCAGTACTGGTCCAGACAGATATATCGTATATTACGATCAGAATTAGAATCATAATAACTATGGATAATGAGCCAAAATATTAGGAATCTCATACAATCATCAATAATCAAAATCATATATGGGTACAAAACATTCGTATCAGATTTATAAAAGTTCATAACAATAATTTAGGCTTGCAAAATATTTTATAAATAAAATCATAAAAGTAGTTATGTAACAAAATAACTTACATAATTAAAAAGTATTTATAAAATGCTTTGTTCAAAAGAATTTACGTTTGAAAACATTTTCATAAAACTAATTTTGTTATCAAAATCAATTAATCCTTTAAGTAGTATAAAAATATTTATACTTATAATAATATCAAAATAATCATACATATATCAAGTACATTAGGAATGAAGTTACTTATCTCGACAAAAGAATTTGAACTACACAACTCAAAGCCTGTAAGAGCCTTAAACACCTCCAATACCTTAAACAAATATAAAATATGACTATCAATAACTTATTATAAGAATATTATTTTCTAATTCATACCCATACAGGTCAGATTCTTAGAATTTTAACTCTTGATTTAAAACTCATAATGACGTAATGTTCTATGGAACTATTCTGGACATCCATGAGTACCCCATGTAAAATTTGCAAGAGGATCCGATATCAAAAACATTTTCAAAACTATTTATTTCTCAACAATTCGAAACTGATTTCACATAACCTAAACCAAACATGATGGGTTCTGAGATTTTTATAAAATAAAATACTTATCATAAAATTAGGAAATTACAACTGGGAATACTAAACACATATATTAACTTCCATATAAAATTTCAGAAGTTTTCGAGTTCATTTGGTGGTACAAATAATCTTGTGAATCCGATCACAATTCTGGAATCGCAGTTTTCCAGTGCAGTGATTTCTAATTCGAAAATACATATAAAATTGAAAACGAAGTCGAATTTAATGAAATAAAATTTATTCAAGAATCCCTACATGTCTAGTTTCAGAAATATAAATTTCATAAGAAGACTTGTTCAGAAAATATAAGTTTAAATTTGAGATACTCATACTGTCCAGAATTATCATGTATGCTTAATACGTCAATGATTGATTAACTAAACTCATAATAAATCAAAACCCTAAACTATGCTTAAATACATCCTAAATCATGCATTATGATCTATAACAATCTAAAATCATACCAATATAAACCCTAGATAGAGTGAGTAGAAATCTTGTGGGGAATAAGGGGAGTAGACTTATCAATCGCTTTGATTATCTTCTAAACAAATGTTTGAATTCTAGGGTTTGGGTAAGAGCGTAATGAGCAATAGAGAAGAATAAACGTTGGGGTTTAGGATTATGGAAGGGGAAAAATATGAATTTATAGAGAGTCTTAAAAAACCTTATTGAATTTGAGAAAATAACCATTTTTCGAAAATTACCCCAAAATAATCTCTATTTATAAGGGCAATAATGTCATTAAAATAAAAAATAAAAAATAGGGAAATTTGGGCGTTACAATTGTCTTCACAAATACTTCCAGGTCCTTGCTTAAACTAACTACAATTCGAGAGGGCGTCGTTTATGCTAACTTCTTCTCACGTTTGTAGATTATGAAATTCAATTTGTGGTATCATACAAGTTTCATGGGCTAGGTACAAAGATGTAAATTCCGATTGGCTATTCTCTACTTTTACCAGCTACAAGGTAGATTATATTTATCTAAGCAACATGTTACGAATCTTAACATTGGAATCCCAACAGATATAATCGCTTCTTTATAATTGTGACATCCTAATGTGGTAATAACTAACCTAATGTGACAGTTACAGATAAATCGTTGCACCAGTTAGCTCGTAATTCATTCTTTGAATATATATATATTGCCACAGATAACAGGTTATTGTTTCGTTTGGGATCATTCCAAAGGTCAACTTTGGGTGTATTAATTATCAAGCAGCAGCTTGATAAAGCCTTAACAAATCCACAATCTACACTCAAATGTTTTGCATATCTTTAGTCGACGATTGGTGTAATTGATCAGCAACTACAATTTTTAGATAAGTATGTAAGATTGTAAATGTACATGGACCTTTAGGAAATTATAGTAAAACAAGATGTGCCATCGTGAAAATGAGATCTCTTTATTGATTAATTCGAAGTCTTCGTGTACATATAGTATGATCGGTCACTTGCACAATTCATTGGATTTCTAACGTACATAACAGAAACTTTTGTTATTTTTCTAGGTGACATTATAGGTAAATCTACTAAAGCTTGCAAGCAATCTTACGAGTCTCCGTGATGTCAAATAAATCTTCTGTTGATCCTTGAATCATTCTCTTTAGCTCTTCTTCAAATCTCTTCATACTCGGCCTCGGCAAACGTATAGGTATGAGAATCCCAGTCTCCCCATCTTCTTTTTGGTACCTGTTTAAGAAGCTAAAAATAGACTTAGCACCAGCAATCCCAGCAAAAACTGGCTTCCCCCACCCCAAATCAATTCTATCGAATCCAACCTTGCTTAAATCGGACACAATGTAGTTCCCCTTAATCGCGTGCCTCGGCCGTCGCCTTTTGACCTCCATAAGATCCGCCGCAGATCTTATATGCTCTTCACTCATTTCAGCCTTTGCTTTTTTCACCAATGCAACAGCATACCCTAATGGATTGTTGCATAAAGCACCAACTTTTGAATGCACAGCTGGGAATGCCACTGCGTTACCATAATACCCGGAAGGAATATCCATTTTATAATCTTTTGCTCGAGCGGAAACTAGACATGAAAATTGAACAGTGTCTTTAGGGTCTAGTTGAAGAGCAATTGTTCTACATCTCCACATACAAGCAGCCAACAACTCAAATGTTGAACAATTTCTAAGGTGTAATGGAAGTTGATTTTTGAGGACTCTCACTTCTTTGGGACCAAAGTAGAATGATTTGTGGTCCATTTCATTTGGATTGGTAGTTATGAAGGTATCTGAATTGTTATTTATTTCTTCGTATTCTAAGTGAACATTTGTTACTTGTGGTGGATTTCTAGCACATAAGCGTTTCCGTTGCCAAACAGGGAATAGCGAAGGTGTATTTGCACCTGTTGCCATCTCCTCTATCGTTTTCACAAATTGCACCAAACCAGATGCATCACACATTGTGTGGTTGAAACGTATCGCAAGAGTGAATCCTCCACACATCAAACGAGTCACCTATATATATATATATATATATGAGAAACAAAGAAAACATTAAAATACTTATAAATTCGTTTGATGTGTGCATTGAAGGGCTACATACAAAGATATAAATTCGTTTTGGCTATTCTCTGATTTCACCAGCTACAAGTAGTAAATTATATTTATCTAATTAAAAATGTCAAAAATCTCAACATTGGAGTTTCAAAAATCTCAAATTAAATAAATATATTAATATTATTTTTCAAATAAAGATACTATATAGTATTAATTCTTTATGAATATAATAATAATAATAATAATAAATGCAATATTACTTTATTTTAATAAATATAATTTTATTTTAATAAATATAATTATGTTATTTTAAAAATAAATGATAAAAAAAGAAGAGGTTTGAGTAGTTCCCAATCCCACCTCCCCTCATGGGAGTTAGAGTTCCACTCCTCACTCTAAAAATGGGACCCATAAAATGAGATTCCACTCCTACTCTTAAATAAGCATGTAAACATTAGAGTTGGAGAATTCTACACTTTTCACTCGCACTGCAGTAAGTAAACACACCATACAAACAGAGGTTAATTTCGAGAGAGTAAAGTATCCCAAATTGTGAGAGTTAAGAGTATTTGCAAGTAAGCTCTTCAAGAGTGTAGAAAAATCATTTCCTTGGGTGTAGGGGGTCCATTTAGATGTCCTAAGTTATTAGGTTTTGAGAGTAACTTTCAATTTTATAACTCCCATTTATTAGAAATTTTTTTTCCAATCTTTACTAGTGG
Organism: Citrus trifoliata; assembly: GCA_018350135.1. Taxonomy (NCBI): domain Eukaryota; kingdom Viridiplantae; phylum Streptophyta; class Magnoliopsida; order Sapindales; family Rutaceae; genus Citrus; species Citrus trifoliata. Next base: position 49,151 of record VKKW01000491.1, on the reverse strand, counting down.
ATGCAGGCTTTAAGTCAAATCACGTATGCATTAGAGACCACAATTTTGTGAAAGCGTACCCACCCTTAATGTGATGTCCTAAGTTATCACTATATTTGTATTTCTCCAACAGTTACAATCACCATAATATTGATAATTGCTTAACCGACACTTCCGCAACAAAAATCGCTCATTGAAGACCTCATCTATTTGACATCTCTATACTAGAACATCACATCAAGGGTGGGTACGCTTTCACAAAATTGTGGTCTCTAATGCATACGTGGTTGGAAATTAATTTTACTACAATTGGATTTTTTTTTTTTTTTTGGATAGGAACAATTTGATTCATTGAACATACATTATACGTACAACATAATGATGAAATTACACATTTTTAACGTTTACTAATATGGTTCGATAGTTCCCCTAATTTTAATTTATTATTATTTTTATTGAAAGTAATAAAGGCACTCGTATTGATTTGTGCTGATAATTTTCCATTTGATTACAATATAAGAAAATGAGTATCACATGACATTTGTGTTTTAGGTAGATTTTGGGTGCAAAAGGAAAGAGGAAAATATGATTTGATAATTCTTGTAGTAAGATAGTAACCCATTACCGTAAGTAATCTAAAAGTCTTGTTCATGGTAAACATTGAATAAGTTATTATGATACAAATAAGAATCTCTTTTATAAGAATGTCTCTTTCGTTCAATAATTTAAAAGAGGATTTAATTTCTTCTATATTCATCATAACTTTTTTTTTCTTTTGTAACTGCTGAAAGCAAAGTCTTTTTATTGCCATGAATTTCCAGTCAAGAAATAATCCTTTAGTTTTATTTTGTTATGCAATAATATGAGAAGATTATTTTTTATTATTAGTCAATGCTTTAGACATGTAATAAATGCATTAAGGATGCTACTTAACAACAATTGTTTAATGCTAGAGATGTGAGTGTGTGTGTCTATATATGTGTGTGAGTGTGTGGTTTTCCAATTCGAAAATGTCGGACTGAAAAAGTATCCAAAATAAAATGGTGTCCACCAATTAGTATGCAATAAATTAGAAAAAAAATGTTGGAATTTTCATATACCCATTGGGGTTGTTAGATTTCCTAACCCCTTTCTACTTTTAATTTATTGATTGCATATGATGAAACCTACCATACATAGACAAATGGTGGCCTTGTAATTTTTAATTCAAAACTTTTAATCCAAAACTCTCAGATTGAAAAAAAAAAAGCACCCATATATATACATTAATAAAAAATTAGATCGAGCTGTCATGGGGTTCTCTTTTCTTACTACAAAATTAAATGTAGAATATAGTTGATTTCTCTCTAGTTGTCAGTGGTAGCAAATTTTTAAACTACGTTGGACAGATGATAGAATTATATATATTACAAATTATTTTCATTAGATCTTAAATTGTAATATATCAATAATACCTCTAAAAAAAAAAAAATTAACATGCATCCCAACCTTACTTTTTCCATTTGTTGATTTGTGAAATGCTGCTTAGTTTCATTGTATTATATGCCCTCATTCTCACAAAAAGCAAAATGACAGCAAGATTTACTTTAAGACGGCAAATGCTCGCGGAACAAAGCACCAATCAACTATCAATCGCATGAAAGAGTATATTTGCCGATTTGCAACAACAACCGAAGCTTAATTAAGAAGATGTTTTATTAAGAAGATGTCTGCATCATCTCCTTTAAATGGTGAGTCGATAGCTAGAGACAAAATCAAAGAAAGACATAAATGGGAATGGCCAGATTAATGATGGTCCCTTGCACTTGTAGTCTCTTCATTGCATACGCGGCTGGAACTTGATTTCACAATTCAAGCTAAGGGGAATGTAACCTTCACAATCAGAGAAATGAGAGGTGGAGAATTAATCACTGTGTCCACCCTTTTCCATCCAATCAATCCTACCCTTGCACTCGTGTCGTCATCTGTCTACTTCAGTTAAACGTGCGAGGAACGTGATCTCCAATTCACCACGTGTTTTTCACGATATAGCGTGATCTCCAATTCATCACATGTTTTTTACAATATAGTGCATGATGCACGTTGGGCAGAGCCTATCCAATCCTTATCTTATATTTTATTTTTTAAATAAAATAATATTTATTAATTTATTAATAAAATAATATAATTAATTCACTTAAATTTTATTAAAAAATTATTAATTATTTAATAAATAATATATCATTTAAAATTTTAAAATATCAATTATTACTTTGATCCCAATTATGTAGACCCGTGAAAAATTAAAATTACTCGTTTTAGCACGGTGATTTGACACAGGCTCTCGTGTTGACCTGTGTCTTCTGTTCTATCGTCCTGTTACTACTAACTACTATAAATGAAGGATGAAGCATGCACCGTTGAGGCAACCAATTACATATCTACTTCAAGAAACTCATACTCCCTAATCAATGGTATCAAAATTTTCCCAAGTTCTGTTGGTTACTCGGCAGGCACCCGAACTAATTGTTCCGGCGAGGCCAACACCACGAGAAGTGAAGCAACTTTCAGATATAGATGACCAAGAAAGCCTAAGGTTTCATGTACCATTAATATTCTTTTACAAGAATGACCCTTCACCTTCAATGCAAGGAAGAGACCCTGTTAAGGTCATTAGAGAAGCAATAAGTAAAGCACTTGTGTTTTACTACCCTTTAGCTGGCAGGCTTAAAGAAGGTTACAACCGCAAGCTTATGGTGGAATGCAATGCTGAAGGAGTCTTGTTTATTGAGGCTGATGCCAACTTCACACTTGAGCAGCTTGGAGATGATATTCAGCCACCATGCCCGTATTTGAACCAACTGCTTTATGATGTTCCAGGCTCTGAAGGCATTCTTGGTTGCCCTTTGTTGTTAATTCAAGTGAGTCTCTCTTTACTTTAATTAGTATGTAAGTTTATTTTGTGATTTTAGAATTTAAAAAAAAAAATAGTAGGAATATATGATGAAGATTGATTTAGTGCTAAGACAAGTGGTTTTTAAATAATAGTATTTGACTAATTATTCAAGTTTGAATCATCTTTATTCAAGAAAGGGACTAAAAATATCAATTTGAACTTTGTTTAAATAAATAGATGTATCATTTCCCACACGTACATGGTTTTTTTGGAAAACTTTAAATTCAAACTCAATATGATTAGTGAACGGGGTGATCCAAATTCATTTATTTAATAACCATGTGACATGCAGCTAGTTCTATTATTTTGTGTTGTGTTTGTGTTGAGTTTGCAATTATTATAAAAAATTACTAATAATGATACATGAAAAAAGATCATTAAATAGATCTTTAGTAACTTTTAAATTATATAATGATTTTTTAAGGTATATATATCATGTTCTGTTATCATCATAATCAAACTTTCAATAATTTTATATCTATAGATGACACGTTTGACATGCGGAGGATTCATTTTTGCATTACGTATAAACCACACAATGTGTGATGGTTCTGGTTTGGTACAATTCTTAAAAGCCATAGAGGATATGGTACGTGGGAAATGCTCACCAACCTTGTTTCCAATTTGGCAACGACACATCTTAAATGCCAGAAATCCCCCACGAGTTACATGTATCCACCATGAGTATGATGAAATAAACAACAATGAGGTTCCAAGTGACAACATGGCTCACAAATCGTTCTACTTTGGCGCCAAAGAGACCAAAGCTCTAAGAAATCAGCTTCCTTTTCACCTTCAAGACTGTTCAACATTTGATCTATTAACTGCTCTTATATGGAAATGTCGAACAATTGCACTCAAGCTTGAACCTGAAGAGATTGCTCGAGTTTCTTGTATTATTAACGTACGAGGAAAACGTTATAAAACGGATATTCCTTCAGGTTATTATGGCAATGCCTTTGCATTTCCGGCTGTTTGTTCAAAAGCTGAACAATTATGCAAAAATCCAATAGGATACGCTGTTGAATTGGTGAAAAAGACAAAGGCTCAAATAAATGATGAGTATATAAGGTCTGTGGCGGATCTTATGGTGATCAAAGGGCGACGAATCAAGTTCCCGACTAGGGGAAATTTCATTGTTTCGGATCTAAGCAATCTTGGATTCGGAGAGGTTGATCTTGGATGGGGGAAACCAATTTATGCTGGAACTGCTGGTGGTGTAGGATTGATCAGCTTCTTTGTTAAGCACCAAAACAAGAATGGAGAGCCTGGAATTTTTGTACCAATATGCTTGCAGCACTCAGTTATGGAGAGGTTTCAAGAAGAGCTAAGGAGAATAATGATTCAAGGAACTATGGAGGATTTATGCAACATTAATCAGACTCAGATTTCCAGCAAGCTTTAGTGGATATATTGTTGGGAAAATATGCTCTTTAATCATGTAGGTATAGATTATAATAAATTTATTGAATGATTTGTCTTAATCATATATCAATTTATTGATGTAGTACGATTATATTGAATAAGATCACATATGAGATTTAATTAACTTTGTAACAATTGTCAGACTTATTAAATCTCATAGACATTGATTTTACTATAATCTTAATCTTGAGTTAGTTATAATTTCATAATTGTAATTGTTATTATATTTGAGTTACCAATGGACACGACACACACTTGTAGTCAAGATTACCCAGTATCTTGGTGGGAGATATTATGAGTATTGAAGTTATAAATTAACAATATAGAATTTGTACAACACATCTCTAGATGGGTTTTCGGGACTCGATTATAGAATTATTTGGTCAGAGTGTATCAACATATTTAGTATGTTGAAAATGATCAGCAAAGAAAACTAGTAAGTATCAAGGAACAAGATGTAATTAAATTGATTGGACAATTGAGATATCGATTTAATTAACGATGTAGTACAAATGATTATGCAGTAAAGAAAGCGATGTGGCATGAGTCGAATTATTATTCGAGAACACTATCCTAGATAGCATACAATTATGAAGGGCAGTTCTAATCTTTTAGTGAAATATATTTGAAATTAAATAATTTGGTTAGTTTAATTACAAGCCTAATTATTGTAGCCACTATTGTATGTACTCATATGATCCCCGGGTTAGCTCATTTAATTAATTGTACCGCTACTGGATTAATAAACAAGATGACTAAATATTTGGGTTAAAATCCTAAATATATTATTTAGTAGGAGGCTTCATTTAATATGCTTGTGTGTAAGAGGTCTTGTGTTATTTTACAAGGTGGGCCCCTATAACACAAAAACAAGTAACAACACTTTTGGTTTTTATTATTTTTTAATTTAAATCAAATGTAATTTAATAAAATTAAAAAATATATAAATATGAAGCTTAGGGTTTCCACAAAATAGAGATATAAAATAGCTTATTTTCTCTAAAAGAAAAAGGAGGCCACATTATACAGATCGGAGAAAAAAAAATCTCTCTAAAATTGAGAGGAGTATTTTCTCTTGCTAGTTGTTTTTAGTTGTGATAAAGTCACTCACACGTCAAGTGCATATCAAACTGAAGTCATAACCTGAAAAATCATTGGTGACGGATCGTGGGAGCCTGAATTATTTTTTATCATTCCTCTCTTTATTATTGCCACTCCATAAAAAAACGTCAGCATGCTTGGTCGACTTTGTACTTGACACCCTCCGGAAGATTTGTCGTCTGCCTGGCAAAAATGGGAAGTGCTTGTAGCACTGATTGTGTGAGAGTTATACGCCCAGCCAAAGAAAGCCAAAGAAAGGTGAGAAGCATTCCAAGATGACAACCTCTTTTCCACTTTATCCACAATATCTTGGTAAGTATTCTTGGTAACCCTTGAATGTAGAAGAGGCATACCAAGATACCAACCAAGATTATTAGTGATAGTGAAACCTAGAGCCTTACTAATACTCTTAGACAGACCCGCTGAGACATTTGAAGAGAAAAAAAATGGAGGTCTTAGCATTGTTCACATTTTCCCCAGAGCTACAACAAAATTCACCGAGGACTGCATTGATGATTTTGGGCTTGATCATGTGAAGCTTCAGCAAATAATAATAAGTCATCCGCAAAAAAAGATGGGTGAGGGGGGTCCACTAGCGTGACAACCGAATTGGCTTCCACTTCCCCGCATTGACAGCACTGCAAATAGCATGACTAAGCCGCTCGATACAAAGCATGAATAGATAAGGAGAAATAAGATCACCCTGCCGAATGCCTCTTGAAGGTGTAAAGTCCTCTGTAAACTCACCATTCCATAAAACATTCATCCGAGCAGTGGTGATACATTCCATTATAATTCGAGTAAGATTCATCGGTAAACCAACCTCAACTAATGTCTCAAATATGAAATCCCAGCTCAGCCTATCGTAGGCCTTTTCGAGATCAACTTTGATTGCCATTTGGCCCACTCTTCCTGTTTTTTTCCTCATAGTATGAATAACCTCCTGCGCCACCACAATATTTTCAATAATGTGTCGTCCCAGGACAAAGCTAGTTTGCTGCGGTCTAATGAGATCAGGAAGGATGGACTTTAAGCGGTTAGCAATCGGTTTGGTGATAGCTTTATAAGAAATTGAACAAAGACTGGTGGATCGAAACATCTTCAAACTTGTGGGGTTATCAACTTTCGAAATAAGCACAAGCAATGTATGATTGATATCTGCCTGTAGTTGGTGGCTATTGAAAACTTCCTTCACCATTTGGCAAAATGAAACACCAACAACGTGCCACTGACTCTGATAGAAAATAGCCAGAAAACCATCAACACCCGGAGCTTTCAGCGGCTTCATACTAAAGATGGTTTGCTTGATTTCATCGTCATTGATAGGTGACATTAGAAACTGCCAAGTGGATTCATCAATACTTCGAAAATAACCCCTGTAGGGATAAGACACAAAACAAGCGTCAGTATTTGTGTAAAGTGAAGAGAAGAAATCAATAGCATGCTGTTTAATCGCTGCGGGCTCGTAAAGCCAAAAGCTCTTCTCATCCATGATAGCTCTGATGTAGTTTCTACATCTCTTTGCTAAGGTTTTCTGGTGAAAAAATTTTGTGTTTCGGTCCCCCAACAGAGCCCAGTCTTTTCGGGATTTTTAATGCCAAAACCACTCCTCCTGATTAAGCACCTCCTCCATCTCTTTTTTCAATTTATTTTCTAAGTGACAAAGGCTTCTAGTGTATTTCACCTCAAGAGCTCGTTGAATACCTCCAAGCCTGGCTAACAATCTCATATTCCGTTGAAAAATATTTCCAAAAATCACTTTGTTCCACGTTAATAATTTAGGAGTGAGATCATGAATCATGTCACTAAAGGTAGTATTAGACTTCCAATGTGAGGCAACAAATTTTCCAAACTTCTCATTCGTGAGCCAAGCTGATAAGAAATGGAAAGGATTGTTAGCTTTGGAAACTGAATTATTCTCCCCAAATTTAACAAGAATAGGTTGATGATCCGAGCCCACTTTCAGTTAATGCAATAACATATTTTCAAGGAACTCTGTCAACCATTCACCATTGCAAACAGCTCGGTCCAACCTTTGTAAAGGCTACCATGTGACCAGGTGAAGCGAGGACCTTGGAAATCTAGATCACAAAGATTATTGGAGCGAAACCAATTTCTGAGCAAAGGACAAACTCCATTTGTACTGTTGACACCACCCTTCTTTTTAGAGGCATAAAGGATTGTTGAAATCCCCTCCCACCAGCCAAGGTCCTTGAATCTACTTCGCAATGCCTTCCAAATGTTGCCAGAGTTGTTTACGGATAACTGGAATAGAGCTTGCATAAACAGCAGTGACCAAAGAAATTAAAGAGCTATTTTCGGACACCTAGAAGTGTATATATTGCTTCTGATTCCATATTATATTCACCTCATATGCATTATTCCATAGTATCAAAATCCCACCAGAGAATCCTTCAGCTTCCACCCGATGTGAACGGTTAAAGCCACTATGCTTAATAAACGCATCAGCCTTAGCTCCACTAATTCGGGCTTCCATCAAAACCACCATTTTAGGACTGAAAGCCTTGATTAAGGTTCTAAACGAAAGGTGAAAACCGTTTGAAGCTGCTCCTTGGACATTCCAAAACAGGATGGAAAAAACCATTAGAGAAAAAAGGTTCAACTATTTAGAGGTAAACCGAGGTAACAAACCTCACACCAGCGGCCCTAAAGCATCTGGTATCACTGCTCTGTCTTGTTCACTGACCAGAGAGGTGTCATTAGTGGAAGTCCCGGAACCCTCCTCATCATTGGTGCCCGGTAATCACTATCTTCATCCATATCCCCATTCAAAGCCACCCTACCAGTGTCAGGAGGTTTTCCTAGAGGGTCAAAGAGTTGATTGTGGTACTTGGACACCGAACTGTTTTATTTAGTACCTGCCAGCATGGTATGGTTTGGGTCAAGGGGAGGAGGGTTGCTGGTATTAAAGGAAATGACTGAGTGGTTTTGTGGGTCTAAAGATGTAGGGACACTGTATGGAGTCAGCGAGGGTTGTAGTTCATGGTCTTTAGTTTGAGTACGTAGAATGTGTCGGTTTTGCATGGGGTTGTTCAATGACTTTTCGGTAGGATTGGCTGTGTTATAGGCTGTCGTGGAATCTTGAGTTTTTCTTCTTTGGGTTTGTGAGGTCTGTTTAGTGGCTGGTTTAAAGGCATGGGTATTTTTCCTTGGTTTGAGATGCTTGTTACCTATCAAATCCTGTAAATCTGTGTTTGCTGGCAATTGGCTTCTCAACATGGCAACCGAGGATTCATTTTCTACACCTTGGTTCTCATTTCTTTCCTCATCTTCCATCAGAACCCCGAATCAGGATCCTTGATTGAAGTTGCCTTTTTTATTATTAGCATAATCTTGAAGTTTCTCATTTCCTTTCCCATATTGATTCCTTCCTTTTCAGGTAACCACCATCCATGGGCCATAACGAGGATCGCTTGGGGTAGCTTCCTCTGGAGTCGGAACTGATGGTAACTTGCTGCTTGAGAGATCACTTGAGTTCTGTGGATCAACATTAGCCTCATGATTCCCAATATTCGACCTTTCTGGGCAGGATTGTTCGAAAACACAAATTCTACTGATCTGTGTTGTTTGGTTACTAAGAAAATTTGCTCTGTTTTACTGAGAAAACTTCAGAGCATTTCTGGATTTTTATTTCTTCTTTTATTAATTTTTAAATGAGTACAAAGCACACCTTTTATACACTGTTAACGGAAAAGAAAACTAATCAGAATAAACTTTCAATAAGCCTTAACTGAATTTGCTGAGCCAGCACTGCTTACTTAACTAACTTCACCTCAGCAAATTCTCCCACGTGCTAACCTTGAGCTTACTGCTTGTACACGTTATGAGCTTCCTTAATAGCCCCCCTCAAACTCAAGGGACATGGCTCCACATTGAGTTTGTTTCGAAAGTAATTAAAATGAATGAATGTGAGAGGTTTTGTTAAGACATCAGCTATTTGTTCTTCACTTGGAATGAAGTGAATTTCCAGCTCCCCTGCTAAAACCATATCCAGTTCAATGTGTTTTGTGCGTGAATGGTAGACTGGATTTTTAGCTAACTTTGTTGCACTCATGTTGTCATACCAGATGATAGGTACTAAGATACATCTTATATTCAGCTCACTGAACAAAGATTGAATCCATGCTATTTCTGCACTTGCAGAAGCCAAAGCTCTGTATTCACTTTCGGCACTAGATCTTGTCACCACAAACTGCTTCTTGGATGACCATGACACCAGGTTATTTCCAAAATAGATACAGTAGGCACCTATAGATTTTCTGTCATCAATATCGCATGCCCAATCTGCATCTGTAAAACCTGTGATTTCCATTTTCCCACCAGCTGAAAACTTTAGACCATAATCCATGGTTTCCTTTAAGTACCTTAGAACTCGTTTACAGGCCATTATGTGCTGCAATGTTGGAGCTGTCACATATTGACTGATTTTGTGCACAGCAAATGTTATTTATGGTCAGGTTAACACCAAGTATTGCAAGCCTCCAATCAAACTTCTGCAACTAGTTGCATCCTCAACATACTGACCTAAATAACCTTTAACCTCATTTTGAAGTTTCAGTCCAGTCACTATAGGAGTATCAAATCCTTTACAGTCCAACATATCAGCCTTAGACAAGAGATCATGAATATATTTTCTCTGAGATAGGTACATACAATCATCAGCATAAGAGACTTCTATCCCAAGAAAGTATGATAGTATTTCTAGATCCTTTAGAGCAAATGTCTTACTGAATTCTAAGATAAATTTCTCTAATTCTCCACTGTCAGGTCCTGTAATAAGTATATCATCCACATATATAAGCACAAGTATTATTGAGCCTTGAATCTCCTTGAAAAATAGAGAAGTATCAGCTCTGGAATTTTGAAAACCCCACTTACTTATCAGACAATTTTTCAGCTTGTCATACCAAGCTCTAGGAGCTTGTTTTAAGCTATACAAAGCCTTCTGCAACTTGCATACAAAGCTAGATTTTTTATCATCAATGAAACCTACTGGCTGATGCATATAAACATCTTCTGTCAACTCTCCATTTAAGAAGGCATTATTGACATCCACTTGCCTTATTTTTCATTTATTCATCACAACCAAACTAAAAATAAGTCTTACTGTGCAGGCCTTTACCACAGGACTAAAAGTCTCAAAGTAGTCAATACCCTCAGTTTGTTGGAAACCCTTTGCAACTAACCTGACTTTATATTTAGCTACACTTCCATCTGTGTTTTGTTTGATTCTGAATACTCATTTACTGTCAACAACCTTGTATGCCTCTAAAAATGGTACCAGTGACCATGTTTCATTCCTAAGCAAAGCTTCATATTCATCTTTCATGGCCTGATGCCAATTCTGATCACTTAGAGCTTCTTGAACAGTACTAGGTTCTTTGTTAGTTAAGGTGGTTATGTAGACTTTTGGCTTGAAAATTCCAGATTTCGATCTGGTTACCATTGAATATGATGATTGTGAAGGAAGGTTTCTGGTTTGAGTTTGATTTAAGTGCTGAGAAGTAGATAGTTGTGGTTCATTTTTTTGTTGTAATTCAGTTTGTGGTTGTGTTGGTGACAATGGTATGGTTGATGAGGAATTTTCTGATATTGTGGTTTGGGAATGCTCTTGTTGATGCAGATTATTTGTGTGTGTAGAAACAAAATGTACCTGTTCATTGCTTTCTGAACTTGCTGATTGAAGATCTTCCAAGCTGCTGTTAGTTAAGGCTAATGTGGAGAGATGATAAATTTGTTGCTGGGAAAAGGTTGACACTGATAATTCAGAATTTGAATTGTTCTCAGATGAATGAAAGACTGTGTTGGTTGAGTAAGGGAATGTATTTTCATCAAAGACAACATGTCGTAGGATATGAATTTTTCATGAGCTTGTTAAACACTTGTAACCCTTGTAAGAAGGATTATAGCCAATAAAGATGCATTTTGTGGTGTGAAAATCAAATTTGTGTTTATTAAAATCTCTCATATATGGATAACATAGGCAACCAAAACACTTAAGAAATGAATAATCTGGTTTGTGCTTAAAAAGCTTTTCATAATGAGATAAAAGCTTAAGAACAAGTGTTGGTAACCTATTAATATGATAAGCTGCTGTGTGAACAGCTTCCCACCAAAACTGAAAAGGAAGATTAGCTTGAGCTAAGAGTGTTAATGTTAATTCAATTATATGCTTGTGTTTCCTCTCAACAAGACCATTCTGGTAATGAGTATAGGGGCATGAATGTCTAAATTTGATCCAATTTTGATTGAGAAAATCACTGAATACTCTAAACTCTCCCCCCAGATCAGATTGTAATTCCTTAATCTTAGTATTAAACTGATTTTCAACTTATGCCTTGAACAGTTTGAAAACTTCAAATGCTTGAGATTTAAGCTTAAGGGGATAGATCCAGGTGTATCTAGTGTAATCATCCACAAAACTAATGTAATATTTGTATCAATTTCTAGACACAGTGGGTGAAGGTCCCCACAAATCAGTATGAATCAGTTCTAATGCTCCTTTTGTTTTGGTTTCAGTTGCTGGAAAATTTTACCTGTGAACGTTGCCTAACTGACATGCCTCACACAAAGAATTTGTACAAGACACAATATCTTTTTGAGAGATTTTTAATTGCTTGCAAGACTTAGCTAAATGCATCAAAATCATTGAACTTGGATGACCAAATTTTCTATGTAACAATGTCATTACATCAGGTTTGGTTTTGCATTTATTGGAAACAGAATGATAACAAGCTTTAGAAAGACTATCAAAGTTTTGAAAGCTAGACAACATTGAGACAGGTTTATTTAGCTGAGTATGACAAAGATGAGATGTTGAATATAAAGAAGAGGGTTTTGAACTCAGCAGCAGCTTGTATAGACCTTTTTCAGCAAGTCCATGCAGCAGAACTTGTCCCTTCATGTCCTTCACAAAACAAACATTCCACAAAATTCAACAGTTATAGGGTTATCAGATGTCAGTTTAGAAATGTTTAATAGGTTTTTGGTAATTGATGAAACAAGTAATATATCCTTAAGTGCTATTCTGGAATGTGCAGATAAGGAATTTGAAGCTCTTTGTGACAGAAATGCAAAACCAACGTGAGTGATAGACAAACCTTCACCATTACCAATTATGAGCTGATCAATACCTTTAAACTCCTCACTGATCTGTAAGTTCTCCATGTTGTTGGTCAAATGGTGAGTTGCCCCACTATCCAAGTACCATCCATCATCAGCAACTCCTTCAAAATTAGCCATAAATGTTGCTCCAGGAGTACAAGCATCAAAACCAGAATAATAGCTACTACCAGACATAGGATTATAAGCTGAAGACATATAGTTGAAGTTCTCATAATCTTCAAAGTTTGGATTTGGAACATAACCATCAAAATTTGACAGATATGCTGCTCTGGGTGCTTTTCCTTTTCTAAAACTCCTTGGCATTGGCACATAATCTTCAACAAATCTATGCCAACAGATATCAGCAGCATGACCAGATTTGAAACAAATCTGACACACTGAGTCCCCTAGATTGTGAACATATGGTGATCCATTCTTGACAACAGATGGTGAACTCTTTGGTGCTAAAGAATTATTACCATTAAAAAGGATTACCAACAGGATATCCTCTACCAAAGCCACCTCTAAAACCTCCATTAAACATTCTTGGAGAAAAATTCATATTTCCTCTACCAGAGAAAACATTCCTACCACCATAATAACCTCCTCTCCTAAAATTTCCTCTCGGCTGTGCATAGTAAACTTTAGGATGAAATGCATTAGTATAGGCATTAGTATATGCATAGTTAGCATTGAACATACTCTTATCATCCTGATCTTGTTCCAACCTAGTTTCATGAGTAAGCAATAAAGTATAAGCATCATCAAATTCCATACGTGAACCAGTTATGAAAGTAGCAATATCACAGTATCATGATCCTAATCCATTGAGTATGGTTAGCATTAGATCCTTTTCTGTTATCGAGCTACCAGCACTAGCAAGCTTATCAGCTATTCTTTCCATTTTAACACAATAATCTTCAATACTAAGAGATTCTTTTTTAAGAGTGTTTAGTTCATATCTAAGCTGAAGAACTCGAGCTTCAGATTGAACTCCAAACTTCCTTTCTAACGTTTTCCATAGACTAGATGAACTTTCACAGTTAATAACAAGACTAAAGATACCTTCACTTAATGTTGATAGCAGCCAACCAAGAAGAATTTGATCATGTGATCTCCAGATCTGATACTCAGGATTCTCAATTTGTTGTGTAGATCCATCAACTCCAGCTAACAAAATATTTTCTTCAGGTGCTGATTTGATTCTAGTTATGAAGTCTTCTAGTCGATTGCCTCTAATCGAAGCCAGAACTTGTGAACGCCAGAGCAAGTAGTTTGATCGATCTAGTTTAAGTGGATTCGTGAAAGAGAAGTTGATTTGAGTGTGTTGATTTGTATTATTGATTGCTGGATTTCTCATCATTGTTTGCTGGTTATTGTTTGGCTCTGATACCATATTCGAAAACACAAATTCTACTGATCTGTGTTGTTTGGTTACTAAGAAAATTTGCTCTGTTTTACTGAGAAAACTTCAGAGCATTTCTGGATTTTTATTTCTTCTTTTATTAATTTTCAAATGAGTACAAAGCACACCTTTTATACACTGTTAACGGAAAAGAAAACTAATCAGAATAAACTTTCAGTAAGCCTTAACTGAATTTGCTGAGCCGGCACTGCTTACTTAACTAACTTCACCTCAGCAAATTCTCCCACGTGCTAACCTTGAGCTGACTGCTTGTACACATTATAAGCTTCCTTAACAAGTACGAAATCATGTGACCATACCTTCCGCAACTAAAACAAATAGTCGGGAGAGATTCATATTCTACTTTCTGAATCTTCCCATCCAATAGAAACTGTAAAACTAACGGTCTGTCAAGATTAACCTCGACGGCAATCCGAGCAAATTTTCCCCGAGTGACTAGTTCCGTGTTATAGTCAATTTTGAGCATTGTTCCTACTACATTCCCCAATAGACGAATAATTTTTTTATGATAGTAGTGCAATGGCATGCCGGAGTGACGGATCCAAGCCGTGATCTTGTCAATTTTCTCCTTAAAGCAATCAAACTGTGGATTCCATTGCTGAACGTGCAAATAATGACCCAATATAACCCATGGCCCTTGAGTAAGAACAAACTCAGCACCATTTCCCGAACGAAACCGCACAAGGAAGTATCCATTATCTAAATCAATCACTGAGAAGCCCCCTATATTCGACTACACAGCCTCTAATCTTGATACAAGTGTTTTGCATCCTATCATGCGGGCAAGTAGTGTCACTACCACTGTCTCCCGCCACAGCTTGATCAGTTGTTCATGCACCTAATGAGAAAAATCTATTGAGGGGATTATGCCGTCTCTCTTAATGATAACATCATCGTTCTCGATTTCAATATGATCCTCCCTACCCACGAATTCATCCCTTCCGGCAACGCCATCCCCTACTCCATGTTGTGTTTCCAGAAGTTTATCACGGAATGAAAGAGTTGGGGGATTATCACCATCCTCCCCTTGCTGTTGAAACTTTGTTTTCTTTGTAGAACGATCATCCTCCAATGGAGGGGGCTGGACTTGTTGAGAGAGTTTTCGAGAAACATGCTCACTATTGTTTAAAAAAATATTTTTGGTAAAAAAATTTAAATTAAACATCCACATTATATGTGTGGAAATTCAAATCATTTTCTTTGTATTTGTGAGAAGATAGCTTTAATCACTGGATCAAATCCTAGTGATTAATTGTGTACAATATGAGAAAGAGAAAATTTATAAAACTAACCTAATAAATTACTATATTAGAAAAGTAACCACATTTTTTTTTTAAACATAACCAAACGACATTCATTTGGACGAAATTACCGTTGCCATTTGAAATCCCAGAATAGCGTCCTGCTCCTTGATGCGACTCCGATCGTCGGTGGCATGGAGACAAAAGCTGAGGCAATCACAACGTCATAAATGATGGCACCATCAAAGGTAGTGCTGGTTACAAGCATTATTGTACTACGTTTAATTTGGGCCATCCAAATTGCAAAACAAATGGAGATATTTTTCCTGAGTTTATTTCTCGTAACTCGCTCTGCGGTTAGAAAGTGGCGAAACAAGAGACAAAGACAAAGGAATGGCAGACAAATGATCCCCACATTACACTAGTGGTCTGCTGTAACGCATGATTTTTAACCGTAATATAAATTATTTTCATCTTTTATAAAGTGAATTAAGTTCTGGTTCCAATAATAAATAAGTCTTTTTAAGACTCCGATCCAAATTCGATGCGTGAATTAATAATAATAATAATTAAAAAAAGGTATTGAAATCGTTAAGAGCCTCCCGTGTTGACTTGCAACCACTATAAATGGAACACCTGTGGGGGCAGCAAATGGTAAGTTCAAGTAACTCGGTCCCTAGATGGCATCCAAATTTTCTCAAGTCCTCTCAGTTCCCGGAAGGCGCCGGAACTAACTGCTCCAGCGAGGCCAACACCAAGAGAAGTGAAGCAACTTTCAGATATTGATAACAAAGGAAGCCTAAGATTCAGATACCAATCATTTTTCTTTACAAGAATGACCCTTCACCTTCGATGCAGGGAAGAGACCCTGTCAAGGCAATTAAAAATGCAGTAAGCAAAGCACTTGTGTTTTAGTATCCTTATGATGCACATACATGCAAAAGCAGTTACTTGCAGGTATTTTAGGACTACCACTTTTCTTTTGCAGGTGCTTCTTGTATCTTCAATTCGGAAAAGAACTCTTCCTCTTGTGTAACTAGGGTTGGGGCATGGGTGAGGTCAGTTCAGGTTATTTTCATTTTTTTATATAACTGATTTTTTTTTTTTTTTTGAAACCGAATCCAATTCAACTAAACTATCAGTTCGGTTTCGTTGTCTTTTTTCGTGACCCTAACTAGTTAAGTGAGGCAAGTTTTTGTTTACTTATTCCGGCAGTGAAGTCTACAGTAAAAATAAATAGATAACAGATTAACGGTTATAGTTTAATTATGTGAATGTTATATACATATTTATCATAAATTATCATGAAATATGATAAAGTTTAATTCTTTTGAAACGTGATAAATATATGTAGTTAAATTATAGCCGTTGATTCGTTATCTATTTATATTTATTGTTGTCTTGACTACCTTGATTTTCTTAAAAATTAAAAAAAAAATTGATTGTGTCAGAGTGTTGATTTATTATTATTATTCAACTTTTTGGCGCAAAACTACGATTAGGTAGGAAAACAATAAATTAAAATTGTACACATCATAAATAACATTATAGAAGTAGTTGAAAAAATAAAAAATAAAAAATTTAGAAGATAAACTGGCATCTATGAAAGTGAATTTTAGCAAGGTACGGATGTAAGAAAGTAGTAAGTTCGAATTTTCTTTCATTGGTAAATGTTGATTTTGATTTTGGTAAATATTTTAATTATTGGGTTAGTTTTGATGCAAAAGTCAATTTGATGTCTATGAAGTCAATCATGATATTATCTTTTGACTGATAATGGTAACGAAAAAGATAGTAAATTGTTATCTTTCATAGTTAATATAATAAAATGTTATATTTTAATCATTGTTGTAGTAAGATAGTAACCCGTTATTGAATATCAAGGTAAAGGTCTTGTTCATGGTAAATGTTCCGTAAGTTCTACTGGTAGAAATAAGAGTCCCTTTTAATAAGAATGTCTCTTTCGTTCAATAATTTAAAAAAGAGTTTAACTTCGTTTATATTCATCATAAAACAAAGTCTTTTCTTGGTAACCGACGAAAACAAAGTCTTTTCATTGCCATTAATTTCCATCAAGAAACAATCCTTTAGTTTTAGCCAATGCTTTAGGCCCCTAACAAATGCATTAAGGATGTTGCGTAACAACAATAGTTTAATGCTGGAGATGTATAAGAGCGTGCGTGTGTGTGTATATATAGGTGATTTTACAATTCTTGAATTTATATCCAAAGATCACTAATTGGTAGGTAATAAATTTATTTTAAAAAAAAGGTTGGAATTTTAAGATTCCCATTGGTGCTGTTGAATTCCCCAACTCTTTTTTTTTTTTTATTGACTACATATGATGGAGCCTACAATATATAGACAAATGGTGGCCTTTGAACTTTTAATCCAGAACTCTCGGTTTGAAAAACACACCTATATATATATATATTACTTCGAGCTATTATGAGGTTCTTTTTTTTTCTTACCATAAAATGTATGGTAGATTTCTCTCTAGTTGTTAGTAGCAGATTTTCAAACTAAGCTGGATAGATGATAGAATTATTACTTTCAATAGATTTGAAATTGAAATATATCAAGATATTGTTGATTTGTTAAATGTTGCTTAATTTCATTGTAGCATACGCCCCCAGTCTCACAAATAAACAAACTGACAGAAAGATTTAATTATGACGGCAAATGCTTTAGGGTTGAGGAACAAAGCACCGATCAACTATCAATCCCATGAAAGAGTATATTTGCGGCTATTGCACACTATAGAATTTGCAACCACACTCATATTAAGGCTTAATTATAATCATTATTACATTTGTAATTTTCTCGGAAATGAAACATATTCTTTTGAGAAGTCTTCATTATCTCCTTAAATGAATTCAATGCAACATCAAATGAACAAATGGCATGCCATAGCAACCATAATCTTTTTAATTTGATTCATTAATTGATATTTTGGTGAGTCAATAGCTGGAGACAAAGTCAAAGAAAGATATAAACCACTACAAGAATATTGGTCTTTAGCAACGAATCTTTTAGCGACCGAACTATTTTCGTCGCTACAAGTACTTTTTAACGATGAAAAAGAACTTTTGTTGCTAAAGTCATACTAGAAAAAATAACATTTAATCATCACTTTTAGCGACCAAAATTAGTTTCGTCGCCAAAAAATTAAGCAGCAAAAAAAACGTTGCCGCCCAAACCTTTAGCAATTAAAATTTGATATATTGTGACGAATAGTTTTTGTCGCTAAAAATAGTTTTAGCGACGAAATCTGTTTCGTCGCTAAAAGTAGATTTTCTATTTTGTTGCTAAAAGTAGATTTTCTATTTTGTCGCTAAAAAAAGTTTTATTACAAATAAACTTTGCCGCTGAAACTCTTTGATATACCAAAAGAACATATTTTGGCGACAAAATATATTTATCGGTAAAACTCTTTGTATGCCAAAAGATCTTGTTTTGGCAAAGAAAATATACTTCGTCACTAAAACTCTTTGATATGTCAAAAGATCATGTTTTAGGGGCAATAAATATATTTCGTCGCAACAAATAGTTTTAGCGACGAATAGAATTTGTTGTTGAAACTCTTTGATATGTCAAAAGATCATGTTTTAGCGACGAAAAATATATTTCGTCGCAACAAATAGTTTTAGCGATGAAGAGAATTTGTCATTGAAACTCTTTGATATCGTAAATGGCCATGTTTTAGCGAGAAAAAAATATTTTGTCGCTAAAACTAATTTTTGCGATGAAATATATTTTTGTCGCTAGAAATTGTGAAAATTTAAAAAACTTTTGGCGGATTATTTTCCGCCAAAATTTAAGACCTTAGTGACAAAATTGAATTTTGTTGCTGAATGTGTTCTTTTAATGACGAAAATCACTTTTGGCAACGAAATATTTTGTCACTAAAAAATGTCAAATTTTAAATAATTTTGCCGGGTTATTTTCTGCCAAAATTAAGTTTTAGCGACGAATTTTAAATTTCGTCACTAACAACTCTTGTAACCTATTTATATACTATTTACTTCATTTTTTTTCATTCTCTCATTCCCCTACTTTTATTCTTTAATTCTCTCATCTATACATGTATAATTCTCATTTTCTAATTTAATCTCTACTTCTTTTCTCTTTTATTTTGAACATGGTGTAATTTTTTTTTTACTAATCTTATTTATTCTAACTTATATTATTATTAAATTTGTATTTATTACGTTAACTAATTATTATGTGTTTATTTGTAGGGAATATTGAAGACCAATTACATCAAGATGAAGAAAACTAAGAAGTTTATATTCATTTGCAACAATTTTCTTTCAAAAAAGAGATATTAACTTTTGTAATTATTTTTGTATTGTTCATCAATAATAATAATAATTGTTTTTAAATTAATGAATTCTGTTTTTATCATAATGATGTTAATTGTCATTGTAATTTAGTATTAAAAATAATAATATTTTAACAATAATAATACTATATAAATGAAAGAAAAATGGTACTTTTTAGCGACGAAATAGTTTTCGTTGCTAAAAGTACTTTTAGCTACTAAGATTAATATTTGTCGCTAAATGTGTACTTTTAGTGACACAAAAGTACTTTTAGCAATGAAATTTGAAAATTCGAAGCCAAAGACTTAGTGCGACACTCCTATGGCGACCAAAATTTTTTTATCGCTATAACCTTTAGTGATGAAAATTACATGTTTTAGCGACGAAATTGTTCATCGCTAAAACCTTTTTTGTTGTAGTGAACGGGAATAGGCGGATTAATGATGGTCCCTTGCTCTTGTGGTCTGTGCATTGCAGACGCGGCTGGAACTTAATTTCACAATTCAAGCTTGAAGGGGACCTTCAAGAAATAAAAGGTGGAGAACGAATCACTGTCTAATACTGTGAGGAAAGTGATCTCGAAAACTAAACTCATCACATGTTTTTTGCAAAAATGATGCACGTTGCCCGGAGTCTTAAATATCACTTAAAATTTTTGAGTTATCAATCATTACTCTTATCCCAATTAAAAAGACCAGTTTAAAATTACAATTACTCGTTTATCGTATTTAGTACCATGATTTAGAGCTCTCATACGTGTTGACTTGTGTCTTCTATTCTATCTCCTTGTTACTACTAACAACTATAAATGAAAGACGAAACATGCATCTTTGAGGCAACCAATTACAGACGAAACATGTCCCCAATCAATGGTATCCAAATTTTCTCAAGTTCTGTTTGTTACCCGGCAGGCGAGGCCAAAACCGCTAGAAGTGAAGCAACTTTCAGATATCGATGACCAAGAAAGCCTAAGGTTTTAATATTCTTTTACAAGAATGACACTTCACCTTCAATTCGAGGAAGAGACTCTGTTAAGGTCATTAGAAAAGAAATAAGTAAAGCACTTGTGTTTTAGTACCCTTTAGCTGGTAGGCTCAAAGAAGGTTACAACCGCAAGCTTATGGTGGAATGCAATGCTGAAGGAGTCTTGTTTATTGAGGCTGACGCGGTGATGCCAGCTTCACACTTGAGCAGCTTGGAGATGATATTCAGGCACCATGCCTGTATTTGAACAAACTGCTTTATGATGTTGCTGGCTCTGAAGTCATTCGTGTAGCCCTGTATTGCTAATTCAAGTGAGTCTTTCTTTACTTTAACTAGTGTGTAAGTTTAGTTTCTGATTTTAGAACTTAAAAAAAAAATAGTAGTAATATATGCTGAAGATTGGTTTAGGTGCTAAGTCCAGTGATTTTTAAGTAATTTTTTTAACTAACCATTTCAATTTGAATAACCTTCAAGGAAAAGGGGCTAAAAATATCATTTTGAACTCTACTTACTGAAGATGAAATTAATATTAAGTTTAAATATATGTATCAATTCCAACACATACATATATTTTTCTTGAAATTTAAACTCAATATGATTATTGAAATGATGATCTAAGTTCATCCATTTAATAATCATGTCAAATGTAGCTAACTTTAATTGATTATTTTGTGTTGGGTTTGTGTCGAGTTCGTAATTCTTATAAAAAATTATTACTCTTACTAATAATGATAATAATGATACATGAAAAAAGAAAAAAGAAAAATCATGAAAGAGGTCTTTAGTAACTTTTAAATTACATAATGATTTTTTAAGGTATATATATCATATTTTGTTATCATCATAATCAAACTCTAAATAATTCTATATTTATAGGCGACACGTTTGACATGCTGAAGATTCATTTCTACATCACGTATGAACCGCAAAATGTGTGATGCTTTTGGTTTGGTACAATTCTTAAGAGCCTCAGAGGACATGGTACTGGGAAACATTCACCAAACCTTATTTCCAATTTGGCAACGACAAATTTTAAATGCCAGAAATCCCCTACAAGTAACATGGATCTACCTGAGTACGATGAAATAAACAACTACGAGGTTCTAAGTGACAACATGGCTCACAAATCAAGTTCCAGACTAGGGGAAATTTCATTGTTTCGGATATAAGCAATGTTGGACTTGGAGAGGTCAATTTTGAGTGGAAGAAACCAATTTATGCTGAAACTGCTGGGGCTGTAGCATTGATCAGCTTCTTTGTTAAGCACCAAAACAAGAATGGAGAGCTTGGAATTCTTGTACCAATATGCTTGCTGCAGTCAACTGTGGAAAGGTTTCAAGAAGAGCTAAAGAGAATGATGATTCAAGGATCTATGGAGGATTTATGCAACTTTAACCAGACTCAGATTTTCAACATGCTTTATTGGATTTATCTCCTGCTTTAGTGAATATATCTCCTCAGTTTACATAGTAGCTTATTTTGTTTACAAACCAATAATGCAAGTTATGCTTCCTCTCAAATGAATGTCTAAAACTAAATATTTTACCTATAAAATCAACTTCTTGAGAGTTAAAGACTATGACGCCACATGTTTCTTATTATTCATATAGAACTTAGATATATGTATTTTCTTAATAATGATATGGTTAAGGTTTGTATTTCAAATGACATATTACCGATCATTTACTATGATGTACTTATATTCACAGCACTAATGAATAAACGACATAAACGACACGTCAAGTTTTTTATCATTTAGAAATAAATTTTGTATCTCAACTTTGTAAGCATGTCATTATTCTGAAAGCAACGATAAGTAGAAAATCTTATTCCAAAATAAAGGTAAACATTCCATGTGTTTGAACAAACCTTAGTAAATATCAATGTAATAACTCAATGAAGTTCGGTAACAAAAGTATACAATTAAAAACTAAAAAGGAACATAAAATAAATATGAATTTCTCTATTATGGTACACTTTAGGGATGACAAAACACAAGTTTGGGCCTAGGTATGGCAATGCCCAAACTCAGCTTAAATATATTTTTAGACACCCCGTGTCGGGTTTTTTAATTCGGATTTTTATGTTTGAATTTTATATTTTATAATATTATATACGTATATTTTTTTATTTTTTTAATTTTATAATTTTAAATTTATTTTAATGAAATTGGATGAGAAAATATGAATTTTAAATGTTTAAAACTTTACACACACACACACATATATATATATATAATAGATAAGTCAAATAATTATAATTATTTAAAGTAGTGTACATTTTATAATTTTTTTAAATAAAATCTCAATTCCAGGCCGAACATCAGGCTTATCAAGTGATGCATGGGACCGGCTTGGCTTCATCTTCGGCCAAGCGGGTATTTTTGACACACCTAATACATTTACTAATTAATAATCGAAATGAAATAAAATTGAAGTGAGAAATAAGAATCAGAATACGACTTTTACTTAAGCAGTAAGAATCAAAATCAAAATATTTTTGTCCTAGAATTGGAATATTGTTGATATTATTAATAATAACCAATAATAATCACCACCAGCACCGCCGCCGCCGCCGACGATCAGCAATGGCAATGACAAGGCGGCGACATGCAGCGACTATCTGCTGCATTCGACGAACAACGTTTTGACGCAACAACCAACGACGATCTACTACGTTGGAGGCACCAATGACGAGCGATTTGCGACGACTGGCAATAAGGGCTGAGTTCACTCACGTCTGTTACTTCTAATCGAGGTTACGGTTTTGCCATTTTCAAACTAATTTTTGCATTTTTTTTTATTTTTTCCATTTTTGAATTGTGAATGCAGTGGGAATAATGAAAATTTGGTGCAGTTAAAAATGTCAGTTCGGGAATAGAATTTTAATTAACTTCCCCCTGGAAATCAAAACTCCCAGTAACAATTCCCAAATTAGTAGACTCACGCTACCTTAATTCTCATTCCCCGCTTTATTTTGGAAATAAACAAATTATTGATTCTCATTTTTTTTAATTTTCATTCCAATTACTAATAACTAAACACACCAATAATGAAATGTACATTAAAATTTCTTTGAACAAGCCTGAACTGAATTAGAACCAGCAGAAAATCTGCAAAAGCATTTGATCATGATTTTACATGGCAGCTGTTTTTAACAAGAGCCAGCAACCTCTACTATGAATTTACATTTCTCACCCTCCACCACCCTCCACGCAAGGTACAAATTGGGGAAAAAATTAGGTTAAAAAAACAAAAATCACGAGCATAAGAAAGAAAAGCACAATCAAGCCCCTCTACATCTCTTTTACTCTTTATACCAATTCTCGTTTCCATCAATCTCTTTTTCTTCTTTTTTTTCCCCCTAAATAAAAGATGGAAACCAAATCTAATTGATCAAAATATTGAACTCCATATAAATGGAGCAGAATTCTACACAGATCATTACATTTACAGATGATTGTTCTCCAAGTGTTAATGACCAAAGTCCTCACTCCCAACACCAACACTTGACTTATCAATCATGCGTACATTGTATTGTTCATAAACTCTTGCTCTGTTCTCTGCCCACCACTGCTCTGCTTGTTTTTCACTAAACCGCTTCCGACTGTACAGAAAATATGGAAGAGAAAAAATAAATAAATTCTGCAATCATCATAAGTGCAACCATCCCTAGGGCTACAATAAGATAGCCTGAGGAACTGTTGCATTAATGTCAAGGGGACCAAGGCAACTAGGCACTCTAAACACTTGTCTGAATATTGATTTCGAGCTTGCCTATATAAGGATGCCTAAATGGAATTTATATTAAACTAATTGTCAATAAATTGAGAGCCCGTTATTGTAAGGTTAAAAATAAAAGGCACAAAAGTTACTAATGGGACCTAAGCCATTTCTTATCACTGGTTGTTGCAAGTTCACAATCTGATCTACATATACAGAGGCTTGTACAGGAACAATAACACAACTGGGCGTTAGACATCATACCTGAAGCGAACTCTTTTAAGATCCTTGAGACCTCCTGGTAATGAGGTAAGTGTTATATATACACCAGGCTCATCTTGCTCAACCCATTCATTGTCGTTCCGTGATTCACCTTCTTTTGTTCTGCTCCCATTTCTAGTTGCCGCTTCCAACTGGCCTTGTTTGGAACTACGATTACTGGCAGTGCTGGACCCATTAGCAAGCAAAAGGTTGTTTGATCCATCTGTGTCCGGTTCTTGAGCTGCTGTTTGACCACCTAGCCGGTCAATTGAAGCATTCGACACACCTATGGAAGCAGGACTGGAACTGAAGGAAGTAAATGTCGGTGATTTGATGTTCCGTGCTGTTCCAACTGGCAGTCTCTCAGCCATATCCTTTAACTATTCAACAAGAAAAACAAAGGCATCATCAATATAAAGTGTGATTAATGCATAAGCACGGTCAGCAAAACTAATTAATCTAATCACCATCAAGAATCAAACACCATGGTCTGCAGATACCTTTTTGCAAATGAACTTAGAACAGAATAAAGGAGCTAATTAGATCTTTATTTTGATGCCACTTACAAATAATTCCAAAAGACATAATACTAATGAAGAAAGAAAGCTGCCTTACTTGGGCAGTCAATGACTTAATCACTTCCTTTGCTGCTTTACATTTTGCAGTCTCTTCCCCTGCAATTGCTATCGCCTCCTTCAACTGTTTAGTTGTCCTTTCCAGCTCAACCTCTTGAAGTTGAGCTTTCCGACTAAGATTCTCCACCTGCCAGAGAGAGGGAGAGATGAGCATTCTGCCAAAGTAGAAAAAGAAGTTTAATATGGCTATCGGGGGAAAAAAATAAACAAATAGAGATTTTACTTAACAGCCTGCCTGCTCTAGAGATAATACTCAATAACTAGCTCCAAAATGCAAATAACAATATTTAGGTCATTAAATAGTAACCTGTTTGGATCTTGAGGTCTAGATTCCATTCATTCATAATTTTCTAGAACTTACAGTTTCTAAAACCAAAAAAGATGCCTAAAGGATTTAGCATCACATAAAAAGCTTGTGAAATTGGACTAATAAAATTGAAGGGGTAAAGAAGATCTCTACACAAACTTCTAGCCATTAAATTTTCATGAAGGTCAAACAGATTGAACTCCAAACTATTACGTTTGCAATGCCATAGGCAATGAATTGAAAGGAATGACTGCATTGGACCTTTATTTTCATTTTGTTTATTTCCATTGGTCCTAGTGTGGATTTTAACAAACTTTGTGTTGAGTTATATCTCATTAAATATGGCTATGATTCTTGATTTCCTGATACTAAGGAGCATTGCTACATATATTTGGCTAATGAATTTTGGCCCTGAAACTACAATTACAATAGAATTTAAATAATCAAGCAGATGACCATGTAAAGCATCTATTTGCTAAACTTATTATTAATGCATAATGCAAGTATTTAGAAACTTCACCCAATAAATCACTTATAATTAAATAAAAGCAAATACCTGTGCTCTCAATTTAATAACCTCTTGGCTGAGACTATCGTTGGTCCTTTTTGCATCATCCACAACAATTTTAGGCGAGGTAAGTCCTCCAAGGGTTGGGGTTGGTGTTGTTGAACGAGGTGGGCTGGGCCGTCTAGATATTGGTGATGTTGCTCGAGATACAATTCTCGACCCAGGAACTGAAGCTGAGAAGAACTTCTTGGATGAGCCAAACATGGGATTGAAAGATTTAGAAATATTGAGTGCTCCCCATTGCGAGCTTCCATTTGGAATAGGTGAAACCCGACTGCTATTAAATTCTAGTTTCTTGTTTCTCTTGGATCTGCCTTCTGATTGCTTAAACGATTCCATCGAAGAAAATCTTGTAAGTTGTGCACGAGACCTAGAATCCAACTTCTCGTCTTTATCAATAAATTCATTAGGACCCTGATTGATGCTTCCTCTTCTACTTACAGAGGAATGTGATGAACCATCAGTGTCAAAGGTTTTTCTTAGTTTATTAAAACAATTATCACAGACGCGATAAGGTTTGTTGGGATTTGGTGCCATTGAAGCCTTCAGAGACTTCTTACTGCTGCATGAATGACAAAAAACCAGTCCACAGTTATAACAATTATGACGTTTTCTTTTGAAATTATTAAATGGTAGGCGGCAACCAGAGCACATGGACTGATCAACACCAGAGACCCACTTATGAAGGCAGATAGCTGCAGTAAAATTAGTACCACAGGCAATACTCTTGACTTGCTTGTCTTTCAGAGCTTCTACCAATGAAGGAGAATTTCTGTCATCAGTATCCCCATGACCAAGTCGACCATTGGCTCCCTTTCCCCAAGTATATACTTCAGTTTTTGAAGTCAAAACTGCAACATGATAAGAACCACAAGCAATTTCCTCAACGAAACTCTTAGAGAGCTTTCCTTCAACACGGTTTGGAAGCTTTCCATCAGCCTGTGGGTTTCCTAGCTGACCATATACTGGACTGCCCATAGTGTATACATGACCTGATGTTGTAAGTGCAACTGTCAGACTATGTCCACAGGCAACTCGACAAAAGTTCGGTTCAACAAGAGCAGCAACACAAGTAGGGACAAGTTTTGCTTCCTTGTCACCATGCCCAAGTCGACCCTTATCTCCATCTCCCCAGGTAAATAGCTTCCCTGAAGAGCAGTTGCTGGAACTTGAATTCCCTACCATGACTTCAACAACAGCAGCAGTATGCCAAACACCACAAGCTGCTCGAACAGTTCTGAGCCCCTTAAGAGATTCCACTTCCCTTGGAATCGAGACACTTTTCCGATCTCCATGGCCCAAAACTCCAAATGTACCATCCCCAAAGGTAAACAGTTGCCCAGCTGAGGTTACAACAGCTGTGTGCCATGGTCCACAAGAGATAGAAGAGACATGTATGCCCTCCAAGGGTCCATTTACTCTTTTTGGAACCCAATGACTTACTTCATTTCCATGCCCAAGAAGACCAAAATTGTAAGTCCCATCACCCCACGTATACAAATCTCCAGACAGTGTTACCGCACAAGTATGATACTCACCACAAGCAACAAGCTCAATGTTCATATTACTGAGGGCATCAATAAGTTTTGGATGCAAAACATCAGAGTCCACACCATGCCCAAGCCTGCCTCCCGACTCCTCTCCCCAGGAAAAAACTTCTCCTTGCTTGTTTACTAAGGCAGCATGTCGTCCACCACAGGCAATGTTCTGGACATCAAGTACCACTGCCGATTCCAAAGCCTTGGGCAATGAAGAATCCATTTTGACACCAAAACAACTGCCAACTCTATTAAGTCCACCACCCAAAACACCATCCCCTGTGCCTTCCCCCCAAATAAAAACATCCCCCAAAGCATCGCCATCATCATGACCAGATCCTTGGCTTGATGAGCTAACAGCACTTGATAGGCTGACCCTAAAAGCATCCATTGCCATTGCCTTCATGTGACCATGTACACTATCTGAGCCTCCCGAAGAAAGAGAATGAACAGAGCCACTAGCTGTATCTGAGGGAAAGAAAGCTTTGGAGGGAACAGAATATAATAAAACATCTGAAAATGTTTTATCCAGACCATTTTAGGAGGACTGTCATATGGACTATGAAGACGAAGGTGATCTCCCCCATCCTGTGTTGAGGGGTAAAAGACACTCAATAATACAGTCTCACTGAAGGAAGAAAGATTAGGTAAATCGTTATACCTTCTGCAAGCTATCATTGCTACCGAATGGAGAATTCAAAGGAGAGCTTCTGCGAGTGTATGTTCTAGGACTGTTTGCTTCAGATGGAATTCCATCACTCCTTGATTCTGTTCTCCACTTCCGATGATGACTACGTGAAATTAATGCTTTTAATCCACTAAACCATACCTCAGCTTCATCTTTATCTTTGCAAATCTAGTAACAAAATTCAGATCACCAAATTATGATAAAACTTCAACAATCAAATAATCTTTAAACCATCAACATAAACACAATGAGAAAAGGTTACAGTAGGAGGATCTTGTCAACAAGAAGACGCCTAGCAAAAAAATAATAATGGAAAATAATGGAAGCCATTGAGTACAATGAAGAATGCTCTTACCAAATCCAGTGATCTGTCATTATAAATGAGAGAAAATGACTGGTATTCCTTCTCAGGTCTTGGATACCTTTGAAAAATAGGCTGGAAGATGTAATGGATATTTAATCAGCTTGTAGCATACCCCAAAAAAAAAAAAGGAAAGAAGAAAAAGAGAGTAAAGCTATGAAATATGCTACAGAAGTCAACCACAAATGCCCCATGACTGTGATACTCAAAGCAAGAACAAACCAATTTAGCCACTGAAACTTGAAAGATAATCCAAAGATGTATATACGAACCAATCAAGGTGCAATGTCAAGTGTCTGGGAATAAGTCCCAAGACTTGTGGAGGTACAGAGTGCACTTAGATTACTAGTGGTGACTAAAGGGTGAAGCTACAGGTACAGAAATTTTAACCTTTCCCTCACTGAAAAGCATACTCACCCTCCCTATTAGTTTTTTTATCCAAATTTTTTTCATTGTTATATTTATCTTCTTCTTTAGCTTGATTTATCCTCTTATTTTTCCAGGACTCCTAAACCACATCATTATTATTAAATTTAAAAGGTTCTAGTTTCGATTTCAGTGAGACTAGCATTTCCCCATGGCCTTCTATGGCCAAGTGATTGTTAACAAAATCAATCATCAGTTTGAAATACTTACAGTGCGTTGTCCAGAGATGATTCGAGACACATGGCTTAGTTTAAGGTGCTTCTCCTCTTTCCCTGAGAACCATATTAAAACAGACTCATCCTGAAAGGAATGACACAAATGAGCCATTCAGAATCTAGAATCAACAGTCAGCAGCACTAAAAATGGGAAATACTCTACTGAATTACAGACAAATTATTGGTCAGTGGTGCAAACTGGAGCATATAAATAGTGAGAAAAACTTTTAAAGACACGGGAATGGAATTATAAGGTTGCTAAATGATTCCCAATTCTAAAACCCTTACACAGTTTTATTGATGATTTTTCAGTAAGTTAATAACAATCACACAGTAAAGAGGGAAAGATAAGGAATGCATACACGAACTTTTATTGACAAAAAAACTGAAAAATATAAAGATGAAGAAGCATTATTCCTGTAATTTTGGACCAAACTTACATTGGAAAGTCGGAAAGGACAAAACTTGGGCTTTCCCCTTCTTCCATATTTGAGCAGGCATGCCCCCTTTTTAAGAGCCGTAATAGCCTGTTTAAAAGATCATCCAATGTCAAATCTTAAGCATATGCCTCAAATTTGGGTGAGGAATAAAACTTATAACAAAGAGGTAGAGACAACGCCTAGAGGAAGTAAATGGATATATAATCCTCAGTGCATATTCAATGATATGAAGATGTCAAGATTTCAGCAGCAATCAATAACTCTAACATATCTGCAATCCAGGATACACATAATATTAATGGAAGGCACGGCATCTGAAGTATGACCCACTTAAGATCTCGAAACACCAGCAGTTTTATCCCCTTTATTTCGTTTCTTAATCAACAATAAATCACAAGCAGCCTACCCTCACAAAGCACCCCAGTATCAGTTTAGACATTTGCCTAGTTAACATCCAAACTCCAAACTACTCTTCGACAAGTTTTGATTATACCGGATTGCCAACAGAATAGGTAATTTTGGGTCCAGGAGAACAGGACTGCATTAGAATATTGTATTTCGTTGTACAGTTTCACATCATAATTGCATCATGTAATGTCCTAAAACCTCAAATTCTTCAAATGAAGCTTCTCTGACTTGGCAAGCAACAATACAGAACTTTCCTAGATCAACTCCATGAAGAGTGTATTGTCCGACGATGATCACAATGCTTCAAAAGGAGAAATAAGAATAACTCATCCATTGGTTCTCTGTAGAAGAAATAAGAACAATATCATTCCAAGACAACTAAGCTAACGACTAATTTATCTGTGGAGACCGGGCAAAAGAAAATTGCGAAGCAGTCTTACTTCTCCTGCACTTCCTGCACATGGCCTGGGTTACCCTCCTTAAGAAGCACTGTTGAATAGCCTAGGTTACCCTCCTTAAGAAGATAACAGTTGAGGAATATGAATACAACAACATTATCAACTCAACAAGTAAATAGATCCACATTTTATTTGTTCTAACCACTAGTATATTTCTCATTGTATAAAAGATAAGATACAGGAGAGATAATGTTGGAGTTATAAGATACAGGAGAGATAATGTTGGAGTTCGAAAACTGATTTACTTTGATATTTTCATCTTTATTTTTCATTGTCTTCAAAATCCCTGTTTGGTCCTGATGCAAGGACCCATTATTAGCAGAAGAGCTTAAGAATTTATGTCACTAGCTCCATTCTTCTTTTTCTCTGTTGCCTTCTTCATCTTTAGATACAGAAAACTAGAAGCCAAAAATTATATCCCATTTTATTCCTCATTTTAATTCCCATAGGGCTCAATTCTTTACTTAAATAGCGATCTTCCACACCCTGGTGTGACCTTTCAACAAACAAATCTCAATTATAACCAACCAAATATGGACTTGTCAAACTTACAAATTTCAATCACAAGGATTCTACGACATCTTCTATTACTGTCACGAGCATTGCCAATAAATAAAATGATTAAACTATAACTTCTAGCAGCACAATAGCTGAATTCAAATACTAGACCTTAGTTTGTTTTCCCCACCTAAACTAAAACAGACAAACTTTCTCTCGCCCTTTCCCCTTCCTAAATTGCCACAAAAGCATTGCATAGCCAATGAAATCAAGTCACAGCTCAGACAAGACACCGGAAAATAAAGACACAAAATTTAAGCATTCCTATGTTGCAAGTCATTGCAAAATGATCAACAAATTTAACTATATCACTACAATACTTTCTTCTTCATAACTGCATTCATAATTACAGAATGTAAATCAATTAATAAGAAGACGATTAAATAGTACCTGTTCAGTGTCCCTTTCAATGGAGCCGCCGGTTCGGCTAAGATCCGCAGCCATTCTATCGGTCCTTGACATTATAAGAAAAACTTGTCGAAACTCCTAAAAAAAATATATCAACAGCACTAACAATCTTTGACTTTCAAGCTTGACTCATCCATTCTCAAAACCAAACCCTTCCTCCATTCATCAACTTATTTTCTCTCAAACTTAACCCTAAATTCACTCCATCATTAAATACCTCCAAATCTCCCAAATTACTTAGCTCAATCATCACGATCACTCACTCAATTGCACCACCTGTGAAGTAAACTGTAGCTAAAAGCTGTAATAAAGCGCGAGCATTTCAGCTTGTGAAGAGTGAGGAAGAGTAAGTTTAGCGGGAGAATCGATCGGCAACGTAGTGTGAAAGTGAAAGTCTTGTAGGGGCCTGTTTGGTTAGCGAGAAAATCGGGGCGAGAAAGTTGGAGAAAATCTATGAGAAAATTTATATCATACGATCTGATCAGTTATAGTAGCCGCAGAATAGAGAGAGAGAAAGCTGGAAAGAGAGAGTTAGTAAAAATTAAAAAAAAAAACAAACAAAAATAACAAGTGGAGGAGGGAAAAAGAAAATGGAAATAAAGAGTGTAGAATAGGCTGATTCTGAGTAGGGAATAGGATAACGCTAGTAATAACATTTGGCTTCCTTTATATTTTGATTTTTCTCAAATGAGGATATAATTTTTTCATTTGTTTCAATTAATTCCCTAATTTGTTTCTTCCTTCTAAAATATCAAAATTATCCCTATGCATCACCGGAGGTAACTGACCTAGGGTGCATTTGGGATTGAGGTTGGGCAGCTGTAGCTTAAAAGTTACAGCACTAAAGTGTTTGGTAAACACTAGCTGCTGTAACTTTTAAATTATATTGATATAATTTTTCACTTGTATAATATAAAATCTATTATATCTTTAATAATTTGATCAAAATTATTATTTAAAATTTACATTTACTATATATTATTAACTTTTGTTTCATAATTACAGTTTTTTTTTCACAGCAGCTGTAGCTTAAAAGCTACAGCACCTCAATCCCAAACGCACCCTTAGTCACCTAGGATGGCAATTTGGTATATATGGATATATTTATAGGTATTTGACCAGACTAATCCCATTAGGTAAAATTTAGGAGGATTGATTTAGTATATAAATGATAAACTTATTATAAATTTGGTATAGGTGTAGATGTGATAAAATATTTTATATTTACATATATTTGTTATAGATACTGTAGGTATTTAATTTTTTTAAGTATATACTTTATGTTTAAACTTTCAATAAACTTCTATTCAATTTGGAAACTAAATCCATTTGTATTCCTGTTTAGAAGGTTTTAGGGATTGTTTGATATAAGTTTTTATTCACTCGTTTTTCATTTTATAAGAATAGTTAGGCCTTAGTAACAATGTATATTTTTATTCTTATGAAAATAGATCATACCCACTTTACGATGTTAACAAAAAGTCAGAAAATATAAAATCTTTTTTTGGGGGACTCACCACTACTTTTGTAAAATAATTACATGCAGATTGTAAGTTTGGTACTATTGTTAATGCTCTTTTACCTTTCTGTTCTCAATTGTTTCTACTATTGTGCCTTCTAAATATAATTACTCGTGGGTCTATTAAAATTATATTATATAATTTTTTTCACTAACTTTTAATGTCCCTATATTACTAAACAAATAACCAAGTGTATTTTGAAATAATATTTAAAAAAACCACTAAATGTAGTTTGTAATTCACCAAATACTAATTATATCTATATTATAGAATAATTATAAAAACGTCATTTAAAAAAGAATACCAAATACACTCTTAACTTCTCATTATCTAAAGGTACGGGGAGAAGAATTTCTCACATAATTAATTGAACTAATCTGAAAGATCCTCAGAAATTTTATTATTGTGTAAATACTAGCAGATTCGTAATAAAATATTCCAAAAAAAAGGTAAACGAAAAAAGAACAATAGTTATTTTTTGAGTCAATTCAACGGGGTTAAAGGGCCTTCTTGACATATATGCATGAACTGTGTCCTCACTTCGTTCGTTATAAACTTTAGGGCGCTCTATGATAATATCCGAAAAATTGTCTTTATTCCTCCCTTGTTTCATGCTGTCACTGCCGTAATTTTCTATTTTCCTATTTTCTTGTCTTGTTTTTCAGCTGCTTGGCGACAGAGAAAACATAAAACTTCGCGACACGCATACTGGATTTTAATTCCAATTCCACATTCAAAATTTAGATCAATTTAAAAATTGCAAGAATCGAATTGATTAATCGTGGTGGCCTCTAAATTTATTACCAATATTTATTTGATTAATTTAAATATTACTAAATTAAAAACTAATTCATATGAATTTGAATTTGTTATGTTTTTTTCTAGAATAAGTGAATAAAAATAAATTTATTTTTTCTACTACAAAAGAAAATTTGTAACTCAAGCTTGAAAAGGCATGAGTGTGAGTCTCGTGGGCTCATTCCCTTTTAATAAAGGTAGACATTAGTCGAAATATTAATGGGAGCAAATTTCTAAGCAAATACTTGATAGGCTTCTGCTATAAAAGGTGTGTATCTAAAGTCTTTGTAAATTTCAAATTATAATACATTTTTAGATTATAGCAGTTTTATTGTATAGATTAATCAAGCTCTAGCCATCACAAAGGGACAAAATTTTTTGAATAATTAGTGAATGTAAATTAGGACAATATTAACTTGTGAAAATTAAGCCTTCTATTTTCTAAGTTGTATTGTATATTTGTTCTTCGATTTATAATATGTACAATATATTTCGAAAAATCATATCTTTCATTTAAATCCTTAAAAAAATGAACAAGCAAGCCATATGTATTAGGAAAAGTCACATTGGAAAATAAAAACCCACTTGATAATTCAAGAGATAATTTGGCAAAAGAAGACTTTTGAAATATGGTATGGATGGACTAACAAAAGTGCATGTGCAAGTTGGGTTGATTTCTCACTCACAAACCTCCATAATGGCCCCCAAAGCAAAGATCACACATTCTTTTACAACTCCTATTGATTACGACCAACACTATGAGGATTGCACTTTTTTTTGATAAAAAAAAAGTAATGGTCCTAACTAGTGATCACAGGCACATCATCCTCTCTACCACAAACACATTTAAAAGGCCAAGAGACCAGGCCTGTTTCCTTTTTTATTTATGTTGCATGCATGTCATTGACTCTAATTGAAGCTTGTATTCATTTTTGTGCAAGTCTTTTTTCTTATTAGCCTACCAATCATACAATCCCCTCCAATCTGATATATGGACTAGTATTTTCTTTTTATTTGAATTCTCTTAAATTAAAAAAAAAAATTAATGTGATTGAGTTTGAGGTTGATTAGCTGTAACTTAAAAGTTAAAGTACTAAAGTGTTTGGTAAACACTGAGTGTTGTAGTTTGAAAGTTATTTTGATATGATTTTTTATTTATATGATTTAAATTTTATTATATATTACTAATTTTGTCAAAATTATTATTTAAAATTTATATTTACTGTATATTATTAACTTTTATCTTATACTTACAATTTATGTTTTTTTCATAATAAAATTACAGCGCCTCAATCCTAAACAAGACTCTATTCTACTTAACTTAATAGTTTCTCTAACATGGTCCGCATTGTTATCCTCCTGATTTTACTAATTTTATGTTAGCCTACTCAAATTTATAATTTTCCCATTACGTCACCTCTACTGAGAATCCTATTGAGAAATTATAATGAATCCAAGTGGTACAAAAAATTCAACGAGGTGAGTAATTAAAGTGACATTTCACTTATAAAAATAACATTTGCCCTAATAGAAAAAAAAAAGAAAAAGAAATAATAAGCTTAAAAACTAGCTTAAAATTAGGAAACCGACTAAACTAAAAACTACATTAATTGTTTCCTAATCTACATTCTAGGAAATACTAAAAGCACATTCCTATTCTGCTTAGGAAATAATACTACACTATATACAAGTGCGTAGCCTTCTAGTTAATAATCTTAGGATATTCAAAATATTAAAAAAATAAAAGGCATCAACAACAGGGACAGAGTTCGTAATGAACGAGTTAGAGATTGCTTTTCTAAAAGCTGAGTTATTCTACGGACTCGGTAACTGCACTCATTCTCACTACTCAACTTTTGAATTTGATGATGTGTCGTATTATCAATATGAATTTGAAAGATTAGAAACAATGACAAGAAAGTTAGCCGCGTCGCGAGCTCTTGCCAACCAAAGGGATGTCGAGACTGTGTTAATGGATGTGGAGCTGCAGGTTTCGATTCATCTTGCAAAGTTATTGGAACCCACAATAGATCCGGCACTTGCGGGCACAATAACTTCAAGGGTTGATGATGACGAAGATGGCAATGTTGTAATTTGTGGGGTTTGTCAAGAAGAGATGGAGAAGGGAGATGAAGCAAGAGCTATTGAGGAGTGCATGCATGTGTTTCACGATTCTTGTATTCTGGAGTGGCTCAAGATAAAGAGTACTTGTCCTTTGTGTAGAGCCGCTTGCAAGCCTAAGAAATTGCAATTTCAAGAGATCAAGATATAGTTATTGCCGCTTGCAAGCCTAAGAAATTGCAATTTCAAGAGGTCAAGATATAATTATTGAAAAATGCTAAGAATCAGGAACAACGAGAGAGAGAAGGACGAGAGAATGAAGCTTGTGATGGGAGAAGAGAGAGAGAAGATGCATTTCTCTTATCCTTCTCTCGTTATTCTTGATATTTAGCAGCACTCATAGTTATTTTATCGTGTGATTTCAATGTACTTTATTTTTTTAAAAAAAAATTGTTCATCACCTTTCTTATCATGGATTCACGAAGGGAATGATTATTTCGTCATCAATTAAATTCACGAAACTTCTAAAATTGATACATTTTTGTAGCCACACATTTTTCTTTTGGGTTCTTTTGAAATACGAAAAAAGGGGGAAAATTAAAAAAAAAATCTTAAATGGCCATACAGATGATAAGATGGCAACAGAAAAATGTACAAAATTAAAGTTTAACATAATTATTTTTATTGAAAAGCCTGCAAAATCTTTTTTTTTTTTTTCTCTGACAGATGATCAGAACTTGATTTGGGTTCGAATTCTATTGAGAGGCCTACAAGGGATCAGAAATTGTTGAGAACCAATTGGTAACGGATCAACGCTTACGTGAATTGCTCAAAAAGGCCCAATCAACCCTTCTTCTCACAATTGAAAAACAAATAATGACTGCTTATTCTTTTTTTCTTTTTAGCCTAACAACAATATAATTCCCTCCATTTTGATATACGGATGAAGATTTTCTTGATGTAGGATGTTGTTTTAAGATTCTATAATTTTTATTATCTTAGAACTTTCTATTTTAATTAGAGTCAATTATGGTATGTATCTTAATCTTTTATTTTTATTATAATTGTAATTTTAGTTTTTTTTTTTAAAGTTAACTTAAGAAAATATGTTTCTACTATTATAAATAGATAGGTCTTATTATTAGTTTCATAACTTCAATTTCAATTATTAAATAAAACCCTCTTTTCTAATTCTTTCTAGAATTATCTATCAAAATATCTCTTGTAGAGTCATTTGGATCAGAGTTTCATCTAATTTCGCTTTAAGCGTTATTAAAAATCTTATTAAATCGTTTATATTAAAACAAATTATAATCAAACTTCAATTAGAGCGCAGCCTAATTGTGTTGGCTTGGTTCAGTATTAGAATGATATCTAACATTTCTAATCCTATCAATTCTATTTCCACTACGCTTGTTTCATCATTTTCTATTTATCTGAACTCTCTTGAACTTTTAAAAATCTTTTATCATATGTCCTTTATTGATAGTATATGTGTAAAATATTTCTCTATTTTTTTAATTTATTAACCAATTCCATAATATGTGTAACCTAGGATACTCCAACAACCCCTTAAAAAAAGCTTCTTTTTTCTTTTTTAACTTAATGTTTTAAAGCCAAGATCAAAGACTAGGAATACGTACGTACATCGGGTTTATGGCGTATGGCCCAAGGTTACGGTGGTGTTTATGCTTACACCCCCCTAATATGTTACATTTATTATGTTCTAGCCCACTTGCATTTATAGTTTCTCTAATATGGTCTGCATTTTGTTTTATGTTAGCCTACTCAAGTTTATAACTTCCACATTACGCCACCCCCACTCAATATCTTATTAAGAAATTATAAGGAAGCCAAGTGGTATAAAAAAATTCAATGAGGGGAATAAAGTGACATTTCACTTATACCAATATCTTTTGCCCTAGTAGGAAAAAAAAAAAGAAATAATAAACTTATACACTAGCTTAAAATTAGGAAACGGACTAAACTAAAAACGACATTAATTGTTTATTTTAATGTCAAATATATTACATACGGTTATTCTTATTGTCGACGTCTTGTTTAATTTTTCTGTTCATATTTTAATGCACTTATTTTCAATTATAAAAAAAGAAGAAGATAAAATAACACTCTTGTGGGTTTCCAAAATATTTTTGAATACCCCTATATTTTTATATGCAGACCCCTTTTTTTTTTTGGTTAAAAATTGGGCATAAAGACATAAAACCATAGGATGTAAAATAGCTATACTTTTCAGTTTTCCCTTAGAAATTATATATATAAACACTCCTGTATGTTTTTTTTTAAGCCCACGTAGCATCTTTGCCAGTTTTTAACATGAGAAATACGCCTTCAAAGAAACATTTGTTTTACATTTCTGAAAGAAACCTTGGATGAAAAATACAAAATCTTAACGTGTAATTTTTCGAAGTGGCGTAGACGCTTAGGCACAAATTAAATTCACTAAGCTTCTAAAATTGATGCACTTTTGCAACCACCCATTTTATTTTTGAGTTCATTTGAAAATGAAAACTTTGTAAACAGAAAGGTAGGGGTATTCATAATCTAATTCGATCTGCTCAATCCGTTTAATTTGTAAAAATCTGATCCGTGAATTAATGAATTGGTTTGGATTGAAAATTTAAAAATCCGCAGTCGGTAAATTGAATATGAATTTACTTTTATAAATCCATAAAAATTCATAAATCCATAAAAAAATAAAAAAAAATATATTTATTTAATAAAAAATAAAACTTGTAAATATAACATTATACTTACTAATAAATAAATAAATAAGTTAAAATATAGTTACATTAACACCATATTATATTTTATTCGATAATAATGTCAAATAAAAATAATTAAATATAAAATATAACTTTTAAATAGTTAATTTTTATGTATTGATCTAAATAAATGAGATTTTTTTCTTTTTGGTGTATTATATTTTGAAACTTTGTATATATTTTCTAACTTTATTTAAACAATTAATTTATTTCAGTAGTAAAATTATTTTTATTTAATTAATTCATAAATAAAACATAATTAAAAATTTTTAATCTACAAACCAATTCGTAAAATAATAAATTAAATATGAATTAAGTTAAATTTGCATTCGATCTGCAGATGCATAGATTGAATTTGAATTATAATTTATCAATCCATAAATTAAATTAAATTAAAAATTATAATCCATAAAATTATAAATGATCTCCAATTCGGAAAATTCGCTCCGTCAACATCCTCCGGAAAGGACTTGAATTGGGTTACGCAAACCTCATGAAACGACAACACAATAATATATATCCCCAACAAACTTTAACATATTTTAAAATTATTTTCATTGAAAATCCTTTAAAAAAAAAAAAAACTTTCGTCTCCGCACTTAATCTGAATTTAAATCCTACTAAAAGTTTCACTAGAGATCAGAAATCATCAATCATCGAGAACCAATTGACAAGAGATCAACGCTTACCTGAGTTGCCCATAAAGGCTCAAAAATAAATAAATAACGAAAAGAAACTCCGCCGTCTAGTTAACTCTTATCATTAAACCCTGCTGGCGAGATTTTCCATCAGAATTAATTTTGAAAATTCTCCCTATTGACTCAAAATAAAAAGAAACAGCTTTATACATATGTAATAAACAGCTTACAATTACAAAGGCAAAACCAAAATGGTTGCCGCAAATATTAATTCGAGTTTGGTCCTGC
Source organism: Citrus trifoliata (assembly GCA_018350135.1). NCBI lineage: Eukaryota > Viridiplantae > Streptophyta > Magnoliopsida > Sapindales > Rutaceae > Citrus > Citrus trifoliata. The sequence continues at coordinate 9,526 of VKKW01000491.1, read as the reverse complement.
TTATAAAGTTAACTAGAGGAGCTTTCCATGTTAGAATGTTAGAAATATGAAACACATTCTGCAACTGTACAACCTCATTGTGAATATGTATAAGCATCGAGGAGGTGATCTTTAAGAGCACTACTACACTACCATCAATGGACTGGCTATTGCTCATTCCATAGAAGAACTAGTTTCGGCTGTTTCATCCTCACTGAAGCTGGACGGCATTTCCGCAGCAGATCTAGATAAAGCATGATGAAGTCAGAAGGTTTCCAGAGCTGTTCACTAAATTCTTAATTTGAAAAGAAACCATAAAATTCAATGCCAACTCATATACCGAATTCTTACTCATTATGCAAAAGAAATAATAATTAGGCAAGTCAACATCCCAATTAGTTTCTCCCCAAAAAAAAAATGAAAGAAAAATGCATCCCAATCAGAAACTACAAAAGTATAGAACCACTTCAAGTGTCCACGCTACAAAATTTGAAGACATACCAATACCAATTTTTAACAGAAAAGCTAGAACTGCCAGCCAGCCCAAGAAATCATGCAAATTTTATGATTTATCTAAGGACATGCATGTAATTTACAGAGATGTCATCTTAAACATTACACATCAGAACAAAGGCCTACCAAATATCTAAGTCTATACAGAATTTTATTAAAAATAATAATAATAATAAAGTGAATGATATCTCATTCAGCCATATAAAGAAAACAGTTGCAAAATGTGTGCACTATGCAGACAACATAATGATGGATGCACACGTGCAAAAACAAAGGTACATTTGTGAAAAAAAAAGAATGATAATGACAAAAAATATGTTAAATAGTACACCAACCCTTTAATTGGATTTGTCCATCTCGGGATTTCAGCATATGATGCTTTGGCTATATAATCTCGCTGAGGAAGTTCACCTTTTAATCTTTTTACAACCTTCAATTTCAAGTTTAAACAGGGAGGGGGTATCAAAAGCAGAAAAAATATTTTCGTTGACAAATTGATATATAAGAGTGACAGAATGTCAAAACTAGCCTCAACTTACATTCATTTCATTATTCAGATGCGTCTTGACACTCACAGGATCACGAAGCCCTTTTATCGCCTTCTTCTCTTTATAAAGTTTCTTAACCTGCAAATATACATCACATGATTAAAATCTAGAGCAAACACTAAAAAGAAGAATGGCTAAAGGATGAAGCAAAAGAGGAAAAAAAGGAAGTAACATAAAGACCTTTGCCATCTTTGTAGAAGTTCCTTTATCCTCAGCATCAAGAGACTTGCTAATCCCAAGTGTAAAATTTGAAGGCCTAGTAAAGTAATTACTGTTTCGGACCATCTTACTGCTAACAACATGATTGTCATTCAACAAAGGCTTTGCTTCTTCACTATTAGTTTTACCACCATGGGGCTCATGATGGTTCATAACAGAGTTTAATCCCATCCATTCAGCATCATGCTTGGAACTCAAACTATAACAATGGTTACCATCATAAACGGGAGTAGAATCTTCATATGCATTCAAGGAAGAATTTTGGTGAGGGGAGAAATTAGAATAATGGAGAAGAGGAGACTTTTGTTTCAATTGATTATGAGATTTGGTGCCTGCATAATCAGATCGCTTGCTATTAAGGTTTTCGTCAATATATGAATCCTGAAGGTCCATCTTTGAACTATCGACTTCATATCTCTGTAAGGGCATGATCAAAGAAATTAAAAAAAAAAAAAATCAAACTGTCATACATGCATATAGCTCTCAAAGAATGATTATTTCACAACCACTATTGTAATTGGTGTTCTTTCAACCTGACTAAAAATTGGAATGAGGGAGAAACGGCATCCTAAAAGTTTTTTCGGTGTCTACGATTCTCTTAATAGCTGAATCTCACGTTGTGTTCAATTATTTAATTCTTGCAATAGAAATGTAGAGGTGATGCAGTCATTTTCTCCCTGTTATTTGGCTCTGCTTTACAATAATCTGCTAGATTCAAATCTGTCTTTTGTCCTGATGAATCATACAAAATCAAGTTTACACAACTTCACTCGATCTATTTCTGAGGCCGTCAAACAGGATCATATACGTGCAAAACAATAAGATAAAGACAGCAACAGACGCCAAAATATAAGAATGCATCAGAAGGTTCACTTACAGTACCAAACGCACGTGGCTTATCAATTTCAGGTACATCCGGAGAATTGGACCATCTGGAATTCCCAACATAGAATGGCTCTGCCATGTTGTTTAACAAAAGAGACATAAGAATTCTACTGCAAGAAGATTTGTGACATTTACATAACCAGAAATATTACATAAAAATTTATGCAAGCTCTTTTAACTGAAGAAACTAATAATATAATAAAGAATAAATGCACTGGTTCAAAATTATTCATTCTTTCATGTTTTCTGATACAAATCTTTTCAAATGTACAAATTGGGTTTAGGACTTATGTATATTTGGGGTCTAAGAAACTCAGTGCATCAATTGTTCTAGGGTCTAAAATTTTTATAGCTGCTCCACATTGGAGTTGAGAGTTGACAGTGAAATTGAGCGTAACAAAAATTGAGTTTTTGTTTACTCTGGTGGACAACCAGTCCACTTCATTGTAGTGATTCTTCATTTTTAAGTTTCTTTTTTTTGGGGGGGGGGGGGGGGGGGAAAAAAATCAAATATCTTCTTTCCACCCTAAACCTGTTGGTTCGAGAATTCAAGCCTTAATTGCTGGAACTAACAGAAACAGATTAAGAGTCGGATTTACATTAATCCACTTTTAAATCTGTATACTTGTTTTTGGGTTATAGGCATCAGCTTCTGACTCTAGGATGCACATCCATGAATAAACATATACATCATTCTAAATACATACGAATAAGCAAGCATACAAATCAAAGTACGTTTCCCAACATATGAACTATAGAGAATCATGAGTTCAAGAAATGCAGACAAAAAGCTAAAAGACTCAAACAAGAAAATGTCAAAAGTAAACGAATAAGGAAAGTAAAAGATAAACCCAAACAATCAGAAGGTTGCCAGTAACACCATGAAAATACAAAACCAGAAGAAACAATCCTATAAATGAATGAACAGCATAAATTTTTTGCAACATTCCATAGAAAAGTGAAAAAAGAATGGCTATCCAGTTAGGAAGTTCACACTTAAATATTTTACATTGAATATCTCTAGTAAGCGCTGAAGATTAAGCAAAACAGAGCAACAACTTAAGGTCTTAAACTACTGGCTTTGCATAATGCCAAGAAAAAATAAACTCATATTACGTATGAGCTCAGACTCAAGCTTACATACTGTCAACTCCAATTTGTTTCCGTCCACCCACAGGCAGACATTTGTCTATATTGCATCACCAAGAACAATTGTCTGATATTGTAACTAATTAACTCCAATAGAATTTACATGTTGAACCTAAAGAAAAGTGACTAAAAATAAAAAGACTTCAGCTGCATAAGTTAAACATAAAACATGAATCCTCATAAAAAAAGATAGCCATAAAACTTGACAGTGGCCTTTGTAAAGATATCCTTTGGAAAAAAGCATGTTAGGCTTTTCCCCTTTCATGAATCATTCAATTCAGAAGAATATCAGGGAGACACGACCTCCTTATAATGCAACAGGAACAGCACAATTATACAGTTCTACCACAAAACATTCCTAGAAATTGTGAATTTCTTGTTCCTTGAAAGCACATCTCATTCATCTCACATTTTGTTCACTCAGCTTGTTTTGAAAAAGACCCGTAGTTATCAATGCAAGAGATGATATATTGTTATTAAACTCCTTTGCTCTTAACAGAAAAACAAATAAATAAACAACTTATAAAAATAAAAAATGAAAAGTTTAGACATCCCATTCTTACAGTAGCTATTGCATATCAATCATGAGATATGCAATAGCTTGAGTACCAAAAGTTTGACTCAAAAGAGATTAGGCATCCCATTCTTATAGCACCAAATGAAAATTGTTAGAATCACAGTTAGTTACAAGTACGATGACTTACCATTGACTGGATCACCACTAGGAGACTCAAATGCACCAGGAGGAAGTGGATCAAAATCAACCCCAAGCGGTGGACCATCCTCCGGTAATGTCTCCCCAGTTGCCTCTTAACAGCACTAATAGCAGCATTTTCAGACTCACCCTTCACTTTCAAGTATCCTGATGGCTTATATTCCTTACTTCTGCCGATATTGCAACGTACAGGCGTTACGTCTCCATTTTGTCTCACGAATCTTGAAGTTTCATTGGCATAAGGTTTGTCGCTTTCAGAATGAAGCCTATCTTGCAAGAATGAGCTGCTTTCTGAAGATGTATCATCCCTTTCACTAGCATGTGCTGCATATTGATTCCTATCATAGGCAAGGTCGGTTGCAGGAAAATCATGACAATAGAGCATTCGACTTTGAACCTCCCTTGGATCAATGCTCCTATAATCCCCCTGCTTAGTGCTTCCACACGAATCTTGCCTCAGCCCACTCCCACGGTCCTGAATAACACCACTAGACCGATCTTGTCGTCCACCAACAAATGCTTCATCAACTGACAATCTTTTTTCTTTTAACCGCCTGTGGCAAAACCATCCCGATACTTGCTTTTCTGTCAATCCTATCTGCTCTGCAACCTGCGATTTCATTTCTTCGGTGGGATATTTATGCTCTGGAGATATTAAAAATAAATAAACAATAAAATTTCAGTACATAGCTCAATAAGCTTACTTGAAGCATTAAAAATAGTAAATGAAAGAGCAAGGAACAATACCATTATAGAACTTCTCCAAAGCCGTAACCTGAGCTGGAGTCTTATAGCGCCTTTTAATATTTTTCTCCAAAGAGACTTTATTTTCTTCAGAATGCATTTCACTTGAATCTAAATTGATAACACGGAAGTAAATAAGAATATTTTAATAATGAAAAGATAGAAACTGGTATGCTTTGGATACATATACATCAGCATACATTTATCACCTCTTACTTGCTAGGCTTAGCAAATGAGAACACAATTATGGTATAATACTGGTAATCAAGTTGAAATTTTCTGATAATTCATATTATCCGATCATTGAAAACTGAAATATTTAATAATTCAAATTTTCCTAGATGTAAAAGTACTACAACCACACAACCCATAGGACATAATGCTGACACAAACCAAGGATCATTCAAAGCATCCAAAGCATAGGATGGGTGCCATTGGCTTACGGAGGCCATTCACCCTGTAGCTTGAGACACCTCTTGCTAGTGCAAACAAAGCAAGGAGGGGTAACAGCCTGCATCAATATGTGCTATATGGTAAGCACATCAAGGTACCTCGTGCCGATCTACCACCTACTTTGGGTTTCTATCCGACCCTTCAAATATTAGGTTTTTCCTTTCCTGACAGCCTATGCTTTCAGGAGAGTCGATTAGCATCCAATTCGAATCGTCACGGACAAGGCACCCTTTATTTAATGCTCATTGTTCGTATCACATAAAATCATTATCAAGAGACTCTAACCACTAAAAACACTTCTAAACCGATCCTTGAATGAAACATTCAAGAAATTTATGAAACTCTTATCATGGTAAAATTAAAAAATGTATAATGCATGCCAAACAGAACTCGTCTGCAACAAAGAAAATCCTTTTTGTAGGATAACTAGTTGTACCATTGAGCACCATTTCACAAGTCACGACCAAAGCATCTTCAACAACAACCATTTTGTAAATCCATCACAAAATGACTCAAAAATCGTTTCAAAGCTACATGAACAGACCAAGCAAATGGGTTTTCTCAGATTTAGTGAAGACAAACATGGCATCAAGGTCAATATTCTGCAATGCATGCTAACAACCCAGTTTTATAATACCAAGAACAGCAACTTCAACGATCCACACAAATATAAAATAAAATAAACCTTTCACCAAGACAAATCCAAAGTTAAAAAATTCATAAATTCATCACGATGAAAATAAAATCACAAGGACCCAAATATCCAAAATGATTTTAAGATTTAAGGAAAGAATATGAAACCTTCCATGACTGATGAATTTCTGAGAATTCCCGTCTCTCGCTTTTCACAAAATTTTCTTCTATTGGTTCAAAAATTGAAACCCATTAAACCCAAATGCAAAAGGGTTGCATGAACTTTTCTGTAACACACACACACACTCTCTCTCTCTCTCTCTGCTTTCAATCAATTCATGAATTGTTGGGGAGAGAGAATTTCCGGTAGAAACGTTGAAAGGAGGAATTTCTTAAGTTCTGGAAATTTTAATTTCATTTGCTCATTTGGTTAACATTTTGTTTTGTTTGGTTTATTTGTGTAATTTATTTAATTTAATTAAATCCTAAAATAGGCTCTTTATTAGTCGACTTCATGTTTTTTTTTTTTTTTCCCCCTGAATTAATCTTTGATAAATATTTAAAGTTTAATTGATTTGTCAGAAAGAACCAAAAGAGGAGAAAGCAAAGCAAGGAACCTTGACATAGGCTCAGGCTCAGGCTCAGGCTCAGGCTCAGGCAGAGGCAGGCCTTTGTGTGATGGGCTGGCTGGTCCAATACTATCAATTTCTTCTAAATTAAAAAAAAAATGAATTTACCAGGAGTCATAGTCAAAGGAATTAGGATTCTTCGTCATTTGATCTTTTACTGAGCAAGAATTGATGGATGGTCAGTAAATAAATGAAAAAATAAAGCAGCTAAATCAAACTGATAGCTCTAGAGAGCTCAAATTAAATAAGAAATTTAATCCAAAGCCTATATATATATAGTATAATTCATAGACCTATCGAGTATGATTATCAGTGTCGACTAGAGGTGAGATTTTTACGGAGATACATACTTTGATTGTACAGCCAATAGATCGTATTAATTTCTTCTAGTGTGTAACAATTTTGCAACTACAAATATATAATAATTAGGGATCTACTAAGAGTCAAGATACATACACTACTAATACATTATATAGGAAACCATTTAATAAACCTTTCTATAAGAAACAACGCCATATTCATGGCATCTAGCATTAGGTCTTGGCTACGTTACATAATTATGGGTGCGTTTGGGATTGAGGTTGGGCACTAAGGTGTTTGGTAAACACTAACTGCTGTAGTTTTTAAGTTATGTTGATATAATTTTCACTTGTAATAATATAAAAGTTATTATATTTAATAATTTTGATAAATTATTATTAAAATTATATTATTATAATTTATTAATTTTTATTTCATAATTATAGTTTTTTTTTTTCACAACAGTTGTATCTTAAAAGTTACGACCTCAATCTCAAACGGCACCCTATGCTAAGGTACAACAGACCTCACAAAGTGGGCCAACTCATTGTCGTGTAAATATTTAAAATTATTAGGACGCCACATCACTCATTTTCTTTGCTAATTTATAAGGGCTAAGGCTAACCAATTACTATGCACCAGTTCCATGGTAGACCGTCGTGTGAATAAATATATGGGTATTAGTATTTGTACAATTAATGATGGAAGATGAATACACAAATTCGAGGGGAACCGGAAGGAGTAGAACGTGGTGGCCCAATTGATGTTGTTGTGAGAATACGTAAAATGCATTTGTGATGTTTACGTGAAATCGGAAAAATCACTGAAAAAAAAAACACTAAAGTAAAATCGAAAAAAAAAAAGAGTAAAACACTTTTTTTTTTTGAACGTATATGTTTTAATAAGTTTAAAGTATGTTTCCAATAAAACACATTTTTAAATAAACTAAAAACTTAAAACTTAGGTCAAATTCATTTCGAAAGTAAATTTCTTTTATAAATTCTGTTAGAGGGAAATTTACAACTTGGCTCTACAACACATATTTGATAGGAAAAAATTTTATCACAAGTCCATCATTAATGTTTTGCCCATACTATAATTTAGCGAGAATCCTCATATTTTTACGATATAACGGACTTGTATTATAAAAGTCTGTCATTATTTATCATTTTTTTGTAAGCGAATCATTAAAGCACTATCAGTCTGTCTGGCAAGCTGATGAATTTTTATGTTTTTTTCAGCATCAATTTTTATTATTACTAACTACATTTGTGTTGTTTGTTAAATTTTCGGACTCGTGGGGGAGTGAAGTAACTTTGTGTCAATAACGTGACACTTGATAGCTTCACTTTATATCAATCAAAAGTCCAAAATATAATAAACAAAAGCAATTCATAAAATGGGCTCCATATATATATCTCTTGCCAATACGATGGCTCGAGATGTTATCTTCCATTGGTGATTGGACCAATCGCCCTTTTGGGCCATTAATTTTCATTTTTAGCAAACCCAAAGATCCTTATAAAATCGGAATTATATAAATTTTGATGATATTTGTAATACAATATGTTGAATATTGTATGGCAGTACGACCTTCATATTGTGGGCCTTCGAATTATAGAGATTTTAGTTTAAATCCCCACTGCCACATTTCACTATATTAAATCATTTATGCAAGATTACTTATATTACTAGATTGAATCAAGCCTCCCCTAACCTGCTAAAATCTTTAATCCATCATTTTACTTTAAGCCTACAAAAAGAGGTTTTATACTTTCAGACATATCAATAAACTATTGGGTTTCTTTACTCTTCATAATACTTAAGTCTCTTTTATACTAAAAAGGTCCATTTTTAATCTCCATTGCCCCTTCTATTATTGACTTTTACTCTATAAACTTGAGGTTTTGTACTTTAAAACATAATAATAAACTAACCGGTCTGTAAATAGTATTTAGTTTCTTCTCCACTCAAGGGTTTCGTCTAGTTTTAGGTTGATTAAAACTTTTTTTTTTTGAATCCCAACCGGCAACCTCCATATTTTTTTTAAAAATATTTTATATCGTTTATGCAATATTGCCGCATTTACTACATTAAAGCAAGCCTCCACTAATCTAAATTCATGGATACAGTAGTGAAATTAGCTAAATAATTTTTTTGGAACCCCTTTAATAAAGAATTTAAAAAATTAGAAATATAAATTTAACTATACTAAGGCTTAACTGTTCAATGGCCATTTAAATTAATAAATAGTATTCATGTGTAACACTGACTAAGCCTCTTGCTCTCTAATATTTCTTCATCAAGTTTCATAATACCAACGCCAAGCCTCTAGCATGCAAGTCCCACTCATTATTCTCCTCCTCTACCTGGTCCAATTTTTTTTTTTTTCCCATTTATGTCAATGCAACTACCATCCACTTAAAAAAATCAATTGCAAAATTTTATAAAATTAGAATTATATTAGTCTAATGTCTTATTTGGGATTGAGGTGTTATATCTTTTAAGTTACAGCTGCTGTGAAAAAAAAAAACTGTAAGTATAAAACAAAAAATTACTAATATGTAGTAAGTATAATTTTTAAATAATAATTTGATAAAATTATTAAAATATAATAAATTTTTTACCATACAAATGAAAAATCATATCAATATAGTTTCTGAACTATAACAGATAATATTTATCAAATACTTTATTATTATATCTTTTAAGTTACAATCACCTAATCTCAATCCCAAATGGGTTCTAAGTTGCGACTT